>OY757264.1:3013375-3200875 GCA_963584085.1 Pyrausta aurata
AGAGTTGTCAATGATAGTAAAAAAAGTGCGCCATCGCGAAAGGCATGACGTCATTTCCTCTGATAGGCGTTTGCGGTCACATGACCAAATGTGTGTTTTAGACAAACTAAATTATGTAAAATATTAATAATCCTAATTTAAATTTATAAATTATTTCGTTTTATGCTAACTTTAAACCATAATTAATCACTAGAAACTACCAAAATTGTGATTTGGTCTTAGTGGAAACTAGCCTATTTAAGCATTTTCCATTGGAACCGGCGGCAAAAGCGGCAGCCTAGTTCTTGTTTTATGATCGGAGCACCGAAGTTGCAAATTCGCTCAATTTAGGCATTAACATTGAAGTGACACCCTGAAAGCGCTTCAAACGCGTGGTTTACGTCGTCAGTAGGTAAGTATCACACGAATCTAAATGCGTTGCTGAATAATCGGAACGCAATTACTGCTACCGCACTACTGCTGCGCTCTGCTACCGCACTGACACACACAGTAGTAATGAGAGCTAGTCACATCTGTGCTTATGTGACTAGCTCTTACCTCAGACCTCGGACAGGAATTTGTAGCCAGTGGCGCCCCAGTGTGATCTTATTGATATCTTCTTCTGAAACTGGTGATTTTATCCCCTTAGAAGTAAAATATGTTTTTTTGTGATTGGTGGATTTAAGTAAGTAGTTTTGTAGCAGTTTCAAATTCGATCAATTTTAACTAATTGGCTAAGAATTAATTAACTCGGCAATTTCAAAGCGGATCCATGGTTTCGTACACGGTTAAACGCAAATTATAACAAATATCTGAAATAACTCGTGTGATGCACTGTAACTAACCCAGACTGATTTATGCAATGTGTGGCATTAGTAAATACTTAGTACCTAATTATTTGTAAAGTAAAGTTACCATGAAAAATATATATTATTTAATTTATATTTTTCATGGTAACTTTACTTTTTGGTATGAAGTTATATTAGTGAGAAACAATATCTTGATGCACGATGCTACTGGCAGTAATACTTAATCTCAATTATTTTTTATGACTCACTGGTTATCTGAGGAAGTGTAGTCAATGATCTAATAGTTAATAACAATCAGTGAGTCAGTTACCCGCTCTGGGTCCTGGTTGGTTCAGCAGGTCTCCATTGCCATTCAACGAGGCAATGCAGCCAGCATAATGGGGACCTTTGGAACAGCTACGTTGCGGAGTGGGTGCTATTTTAATTTTACCGTATAATAGAGAATATAACTGCCTCGGTGGCGCAGCGGTGAGAGGGTCGCATTTTAAAGCGACGGCTGCGCCGGAGGTCCCGGGTTCAATTCCCGGGTCGGGCCAAAAAGTGTACCTGGATTTTTCTGTTCAGAAAATCTCAGGGTAGCCCAGAGTTTGGAAGTTGGCGGTGTTTCACCCCCGTGCCTCGGAAAGCACTTAAAGCCGTTGGTCCTGCGCCTGATCTCTCTCCGGTCGTGTCAGATTACTGTCCCACCGGGCTATGAGAGTAAAAGGAATAGAGAGTGCACCTGTGTTTGCGCAGACACTTGTGCAGTATAATATGTCCCGCGCAGTCGGTTAGTCGTTGTGACTGGCCACCGTAGTCGAAATCGGCTAGGGGGACTACTATTATTATAATAGAGAAGCTATGCCAAGCAAAAAAATTGTCGTAAATACGACGACAAGATTATGACGTATTCCTTGATATTTAAATTTCGATTAAGAACCATTTGTATGAGTTGATGACACGTGGCGTCAATTCATGGCGCACGAGACTTGTTCGTGGTGTCAGTTTCATACGCTAGTAATAGTAGTTTAATGGTAACAATTCATCTTTTATAATATTAACAAGCAAGTAAGACAAAAATACTTCTGTAGGTAAGTATTTATTATTAAAATATAACTAGTTGAAAGGTCAACTAACATCTAACCATTGGTTGTCGATAGAAGTCAATCATAGAGCTACCTACCAATAATATGTAGGTACCAAAATAATGGTCTCCTCGTACATTCGTAAATTGTCTATTATAACAATTTTTATAAATAGTTTTTAATAATAAGATCAGTGTGACGATAACACGTTCACGCTCCGCTATCATTTATTAAGTTATCATACCGGAACTTTAAAGTGATTATACAAGGACAAAATATTTAAGTGAATATTATGCTGCTACTTACAATTTAGATGGTTAAACTCTTCAGCACTCGATGCAGTCATTTTGACGTGGAAAAAAGTTGAAAAACTAATTTAATTTGTGTATTTTTCCAGTTTGAATTAGGATGTAACCACATTTACGATATTGTGTTGATTTACAACTACAGAAACCTGTAATTACTTAATTTATAGGTTTTTGAGATACACAAAAATTAATAACTACTGTGCATGCAATAACCTTTTACCTAATGATAAACATATAAATGAACAATGTCGTAAATAAAAGTTTAGTAAGTCGTTGGTTTTCAATAATGTACCTTACACAAAGGCATGTAATAATAAATAAAAGACAATTTCAACCTCTTAGAAGTAACATATGTTTTTTTGTGATTGGTGAATTTTTGGTGGTTTAGTAGCAGTTTTAAATACGATCAATTTAATTTAAAAATAAATGGCCAGTTTGCATTAAAATCAAGTTGTCTAATGTGTAGCTCTAAAAAGTAATATGTGTTCTTTAATTCAGTAAATATTAATGAACTTAAGTACACATACAAAATTATAAGCGTTATTTAATTTACTAACGGTTCTTTGTACAGATGTTAGCTTTAGATACCGTCTGTCTGACACAAGACGTTTTAATCATTTTGAAAGCATTTATACGTCGGTTGAGCAAACTGTTTAACATAAAGTTGGTATCCATTGTGTCAGCTGACTGAAAAAATATAATTTAAAATTTTAAAAGCATTTTCTTATTTATCTTATTCTTTACTGCACATACAAACTTTACAAATACCTAGCGGATTTAATGCTTAGGCATCCTCTACCAGGCAACCATTCTCAAACTTCTTTTTTTTGTTCACAGGCAGCACTGACGTCACTGGAGAGAGAAGCCAAAGAAAATGTGTATGCGGTCTTAGACCCGCATATACAATACGAAGTAACGATAAATAAGCATGGGGAGCCGCCTAAGTATTTTTCGTTGTCCAAGCCTCTAACACACCAAAGAACGCACGCTTTCGACCCGCAAACGATCAACAATGAAATTAACAATAACGATAATAACGAAAACAGATTCTCCACATTCAAATCCGGACCACCCAAAGCCAGAAGGTCCAATAAATCTTACGAGGGTAAAGTCAATACAAACAACCAAATATACGTTTCCAAAACCAATAACGATATAGAATACTCCAAAAATCCTTTCTTCGGAATGACAAAAGATGAGGAAAATAATGTTGATATTCACAGAGATAATTTTGGACACAACGAAAATAGATATTCGAAGAACTACTCTCGGATGTATGAGAGAAATAATTCCGGCAGAAAGCATAGTCATGGTAGGGGAAATGCTGAAAAACATGAGCAGGATTATTACAGAATGGATGCTAAACGGCATTCTAAACGCAGCTGGAGAGACGGAGAGGAAAGAGTGCATCAAGCAAAAGTAAGAGAAAATGACCGATCATTTGAGGAAGTGAAAGACGAAACTATTGCAAGACATGGTGATGGAGCTAATGATGACAAACCGCGACCTGGTAAAGTTAGGGAAATAGCTTCAAAGTTCAATAGAAACTGTTCGAGGAATGATGATCACATTGAAATGAAGAGGGCCAGACCGAGACCCTTGCAAAGCTACGGCCACCAGCCTTACTTAGATCACGTGTTTCCCGACGCTATTGAAATTTGAACACAGCATGCATGACTTAAAACTGATCATGTAGATCTCTGCTTAGTGCGAAGATAGTTATAACTGATAATATAGTCTCTCTAGAACTTCTTTTTTATATTATTATACACTTATTTATTATATATACTGCCATAATATTCGTAAATTAAGATGTCCAAATGTATAAATTAGGTTTATGAAGTTTTAAAAGTAAGTATGGCGATTTCCGATTATGATGTTCAAATTCCACAATACGTGTTACCATGATTGATGTACTTAAATAAATTAATGTTGATAGGACAATTTTCAAATTTCTAATGCCTTTTTGTGTAGATAGTGAGTCATTTTCAGTAGAATGAGAATGTTTAATGAAATTACTACCGTTTAATATAGTAAGAGTTGCTAATCCTTTTGGGGGTCGTGAAAACTAAATTAACATAAATTAGATTGTGTTTACTTTCGAGTGGGAATGGGAAAACGTGAATGTTAACATAACTAGCAACGAGGGGTTGCCATATTTTGTGGACTGTTCCAATAATGTATGTATTAAAGTGTAGTAGTATCAAGATGAATTAAAAATGCTTCAGCACATAAAGAGCTTCAATAGTTATAAAATTGTAAATTTTACATTCTTCCATTTGATTTGCATTTATTTATATTATTGTAATATTTTTCTTCCTCCTATAGTTTTATTGCCCGTTAATGTTTATTTCTTCTGTGTATAGACTCTATTTCTTAAGTTTTGTATTGTTGAATTTTAACAGTATTAAAAGTCATAATTCATAATGTATGTGTTTGTTTTTTAAAAAGAATAATGCTTGTTCAATTTATTTGTATAAGACCTCATCAAATTTCTTAATGCATAAAGTTTAGGATCGTTTTATATCATCTCTACATCAATAAATTCCTAACGTTTCGTGAAAGTAGAAATTTCAATGAAAATGTAGTTGTGACGAAAGCTAATCATTTTAATGCATTGGCTGCATTTTATTTAGCCACAAGCAACAGGTTATCGATCCTATGAGCCATTTTATTAGCTGTTATTTTTTCTATAAGTGGCCAGTATTTATTTGGCATTCTTGTATCGCTAACGTCTCGGTATCTTTTAAGTAGGTTTCAAATATTCGAATTTTAAATCATGTTTAAAATATTGAATGTCATTTGTTTATATAACATTATCATTTGTTTCGGTGATAAAAATAGCGTTGTTCTTGAAAGTAATGTGACATTGAGACCAGAAAATATGTGTGAGAGTTTTAAATGCATCAGCAAATGCTGTCCTATTGGTTCCATTTACAAAAAAGTGGGAGGTAAGCGTGGAATGTGTGTCTACGGAGATGATGTGCTGGTGGAAAAGATGCAGTGGGTGAACTACGTTTCAACGGTGATAAAGAGTGTGAATTTGAGTGAAGAATTCGAGCTGTTGATTGGCATCACCTGCTCCAAGAAGTATATTTGGAGTTTCACAAAGAACAGCTTTTATTTGCAACAGGTACTTTATGATCAAATTGTATTGTTTTAAGTTGAATATAATTTGTGGATATTATATTTTTTAAAGAGAATTTAAAGCGCTTACAACATCTTTACCAATTTACTTAAGTGCTTTGCTTGTCAGTGAAAGCACCCACATTGAAAAATATAGGTTTTCAATTCAATTTCTAGCGGAACAAATAAATACCTGAGTAAATACACTCCAGTTGGTAATTATGCAAATTCGAACCAAAATACGAGTCGGATCTTTCCCTAAACAAAAGAGACCCTAACAAATTGCGGCTTAAGGGAGATCCGTTGATCGAACTCATATCGTCCGTAACAATATAAAAAGACAGTGAGTCAGTATGTCCTGCACTCATGGTGCGGCCGGCACACTAACTGATTTCAAAAACCAGTTAGCCGCGGCCAGCATTCGCATTGCACGCTTTTTGCACGATACTGGCACTCTATCAAATATTCTAAATTCAAAATGATTATTTTTATTTTCACTGCGTTGGCCGCTTTGAGTGTTAACTGCCAGCCTTGTGATGATATTATGAGTGTAGATTTGACCGGCGGGAAAACTTTTAGCGACAGGACCATAGTCAAAGATGGAGTTTCTTTCCCGCCAAAATACGTGTACGAAAAAAACGTTAGCGGCAAAATCAGAACTTTTGGTTGCCCGTGTAAAATTAAAAAATGTATCAGAAAGTGTTGTGCTTTGAATTCTGTTTTGGAGCTACGGAATAAAACTTGCGCGGAAATGCCTGAAATTGACAGTATTTCAAACGGAATGCTGAATTTGTCGTACACATACAGTTTTCGAAGGAAACTCGATGTGAACTCCGGTGAATTCAACTTTGTGTATGGGAGACCTTGTGTTGGCATGTATGTGGAGTCGTTCAAGTGGTACATACAAGAAGTAAGTCCAGTTTATTTTTAGTAAATAGACTTATTAGTTATCATCCCATAGATGGTTGCTATTGCAGCGAAATAAGTATTTCTATTAGAGTCAATTTTTTGTAAACAATCTGACATTCTTTTTTAGCGAAAATATTCCTTTTAAAACAAGATTAACACAACACTTACAACATGCATAGCTAATGTGACTATGAGCAATAAATTATTTGACTTGATTCATCGTTTAACACTGAGATCTTTTTAAATTAAATAGTAAATTAATGTTATTTGCTAATATTATTTTAAAAGTTACAAAAAGATTGTTTACAATGTTGGACTATCAAAAATGAATGGAGTTTAAATCATGTCACTAAATCATCCAACCTACGATTTTGCAAAATTTGAAGTGCTATGATATCATGTATTGATTGGATGCAACCTATCCAGTCAATTATTTTGTGAATGATTACAAAATTCCTAGCAATCCTCACCTAGATGTTCTATGAGAAGGTATTCTGTTCTTACAATTTCAAAACTCCAATAAGCCCTATACTCTAAGTATCTATCATGGGAACACCGCTCCGCTTTTTTTGAGAAGAGATTTGTGGTTGTTTGCATACATGAATATAGTGGTTTATGGTCGGTAAAGTAAAAATCTCTGTGCATTTTAAGCTCTAAGATAGCCAGGGTTATTTAACATTTTCCTTATTTATTTAGCACTAAGTCTTTTGGGACATGACCTAATCCACTAGATATTAATATTAAAGTTGTTATTAAATAATAAAATGACAATGTAGTTAATTAATTTGAGGATACGGATTAATAACGTCCATATCCACAAGTTTTCTGGAAGAGATCGCTTATAGCGATAAGACCGCCTAAATTCTTAATTGTATGTCTTTCAGGACTGCGACCATAATATATTTTATCAAGTGACTGTAAACAACAAATATCCTTTATGTACATTTTATCAATCATTTTGAAGAATATTTATAATTATTGAAACAACTTTTAACTAAAGCTCGCTTCATATGAATATAAGCACTGAGAGTAAAGTCGCACGCGTGTAAAGTAAGACACAAAAATATTGTTTGGTATTTTTTATGCCTTACCAAAGTACCTACACACATTTCCAAAAATTCATGAGTACCTAGTAAGTTCTCAAAAAGGTTTCCAATTCGAAATTCTCCTATCTTATTAAAACAAAGATGTGCAATTCACTTTCAAAGGTGAATCACGCAAATATAATATGCCCGTGACCTACTCGTACATGTTAAAGAATTACTATCACAAAAGCGAACATCACACTGACTGAAGTAGTACCTCTGAGCAACCCGGGGCGCGGGGGCTGGATATTTAATTCTGTTCCGTTTTTACGGTTCTACCACATATTATAATTGCTTATCTTTCAGCTACTACGCAGCATAAAAGCAATGAGACAGAAATCTGCCGATTCATTGTGTAAGATTTTCTAATAGCTTTTCACTCTAAAAACCCTCAATTATAACTTTCCCGGTCCCATCTCAGTGTGCTTAAATACATATTTGGAAGGCTTTTGCTACAGTAATTTTCTTTAATAATTACATTACTTACTACATAATATAAAAATTAAATTATGAATTTTTCATGTTATTTAATAATTACATGTTATTAAATAATTTAATTTTGTATCCTTACGTCTGTATGTATGGATGTTATGTTTAGTCCTATTAATGATTTTATACATTATATATTATTATTGTGGACCTTAAAGACTTAGGAGCTTTAGGAGCTAAACGAAAAGGGGTTAAGAAAGTTTGTATCAATATTTATTATGGAGCGCGGGGAATCGCTAGGTATCTAAATCAACGTACGTGTTTTACGAGTTTCCGGTATTTTGGCACAGTAACGAGTGCCATCGGAAACTTATGAATAAGGTTTAGCTCAGATATACATATTTTTTGTACCTACCTTTGACTAAATCAAGAGCTATGCGAGTTGTTTACTGATTCGTATATAAAAGCGACAAGACACAAGCCGTGAAAAAGTAACAAATAAACCTACACACTCTCGTTCGTAATAAAACTTATCAGAATAAAAGTATGGATTTTTAAATGACTATGATTTATGAACATAGTATTTACCACGGGAAATTGAGAATCAGTCCGCGCCTGATGTAAATTGTGTAAAAACTGTGAATAAAACATGTTGCTGCTAATTTCGTACCAGGCAAAAACAAAATTGAAGTACAAACACGTAGGTACGAAAGCAGAAGAGTTTTTAGGGTTCCGTAGTCCATAATGGAACCCTAATGGTCCGCAGTTCAGCGCAAAGGACCTGAAGTGCTAGAAAAATGTAATTAGGCATGGGTATCCTCGCCAGTGGTATTTTTTTTTTATAAAAGAAGTTTGTGAGTGCATCTTAATCAGTCAGGTATCAAACGACTCCCGGGAGTCGCATAATAATGGAATTTCTATTGTGTCTCGTTCACACATACTTGACGAGTTAAATATGTATTTATGAAAAACATTAGTTATTAAGTATATTAACATAACAGGTAACTCAATATTGCGATGACATTTTACATGACTACGTCAGCCAATAGTAGGTACCTAGGTATAGTACTTAGCATCGCGTAGGTTCTACTAACTTAGAAACAAGGTATTCATGAGATGATTCATTGTATTTCCCTCACAGTCAATTATTATTGAATGTTCTGTCTGTCTGGTGTTTCTGAGGATAAATATTGGTATTTTAGAATAAGATTCAACTTACAAATTACTTACCACACTTAACGGCCCTCACATAAGTAGGTACCTACCTATTTACGTTTTGAATAAGAAGTTATATTTTGTTTACTAACATAATGAAGCCATCACGGAGGATACTTTTACTCACATCATCATCAACATATCAGTTATCGCCGCTATAGATAATAATTAATTATTCGATACATTAATTGGGACTTTCGCACGAGGATTAAATCATCATTCTGTCTTTGTCAACGTCAAATAATCTGACAGAGACAGAATGATGATTTAATCCTGGGTTACTGTAACCCTGGGTTAAATCATGGTGCGCACGTGGGCCTTAGTATATAAATATATAAAATAAATATAAATATGCGCCAGACAACACACCAATTGTCTTGGTTTCGAACTAATGAATTTTCTTCCTTGTGCTACGAATACCAGTCAACGATAATGACGGGGGCGTCTCCCATAAATACTTAAATACATATAACATCCATGACTTAGGTACAAATTTTCGTGCTTATCACACAAACATTCGCCCCTTGCGGGATTCGAACCCTCGACGCCGGCATAGTGGTTCAGGAGCGCTAATCACTACACCAAACGCGTAAATATATATATATTAATTTATCAAGAGCTAATTACAACTATAACATTACCTCCCTACCAAGAGATGACTTAGAAGCTATATGGTGGGTAAAGTTAGCCTGTAAGCATCCCACTTATGGTAGTTACCGATATACAAATCAGTATTATAATTTACCAAATAGAATAATCGTACGGTAAGTCTAAAATATCAGTAAGAAGGTCATAGTCATATTTTTTAGATAAAGAGTTTTGGGTTGAAAGAAATATGGACATAGGTCTAATGGATTTTAAATGTTTTGAGAGATAACGTGATGAGTTACCTATTTATAGCAGCATTTCATGAATTCTAGATCGGTATTATGCTATGAACTATTTTGTGATGAAAAGATAGAAACATGTTTTATTTAATACATTTTTATCTGCTTCTTACATACAAGCATAAGTAACATAGATATTATACTAAGGGCTTGTTTCACAATCGACAAATAAGCACTTACCTACCCCTGAATAATTTAAATATGCAATGTCATTTCGTTTGAAGTGTTTGACAGATAATGCTAACCAGAACTTATTTGGTCATTGTGAAACAGGGGCCCTATTTTTGAAATATGGATTAAACTGACTAAACAATTAGTCCTATGGTTAACTGGTAGAGAACGCTTTAAGTGCTATTATTATTTTGAAGTTGAAAATATTATAACGAAATAATTAAGAATGTGAAGGGAAATAATGACCTTGAATTGCCGGACTTGAGAGAGTATGCTGCTTAAAATAAAGGAGTAAAAGATCAAGGTTGCCATTTTACCAAATAATCCTAACAGGCTTAGATTGACTGCACACCCCATAGATTCGTATGTATAACATAACATAATGTTTAGAATAACATAACGATGAAATTTTGCGCGGATTGTTATTGTTATTTCAAGAAATTTTGATAAGTTTCGTTACTTTGGTAAAACGCATTTAATCGTTGAAAGAAACTGTCCTTTGTTTTGTCACCGATGAGCGATCACTTTAATCTGCCGTTAATTAGGCAGATGGTTCAGTATAGTGAATTAACTATCATTAGTCCATCAGATTTGCCATAAGAAGAGCTCTAAAAAAATTCCTTAGTTTAAACTGACTATCGAATGAAAAGCTTTTTTCAGGAGCTCTATTTTTGAATCATTTGGAGTGATTTTCGTTTGAAAATGAGTTATTTTCATCGATTTTTATTCATATACAAACGAAAATCACACGTTATATTGACGGTGATTCAAAAATAGGGCCCAAGGTTTTTTTACAATTTTGAAAACTCATTCTTATTATGACTTTAATAATACATAATATTAAAGCCGCCTGAATATCTATGGCCACGGAAAAGGAGTTACTAAATAAACGCTCTACATTTTCTTCTTCTTTCCTACTCCCAACACTCACAACACTATCATCTAAAAAAAAATTCCCCAAACCACAGATAATATAATACTACCTGTCAAATTGAACACCAAAAACGGGCTTGAACATCTGACTCACACAACACCGTGGCAGACGACCGATCTGACCAAACCACTTACAAAGTTCCAAGCCAGTCTGCCAACCGGTCCGGCGATAGTCGCACGCCTGTATCTAATCCTATCGTAATCGGGCTATAATATTTCGTGAATCAAAAAGTTTGTAAATATAAAATATACCGCACGTCTGCCAAATAATCGACACTTTGATCGTGTTTTGTTTGTGAAGTTGTTGTTTTGTCGGGATATTTTGAGTTGTGTTATGTTGTTTTTGTCACGCTGTGATTTTTTTGTGTTATTTTAATCGTTTATAACTGACGTAGATTTTCCTGTTTAATTGAGAACACGATTTGATTGCCAGTTAATCGTGTTAGTAGGCGACAAAAATTATCACCTTTAATGTCGCGAGCTACTGCACTTTTAATTTGCCTTATTAAAAGACAAAGTTAAATGGTAATATCAATCATTAAGGGCCAGATATTCCATTTTTACGATGTTTCGATTGAGTTTAAACATGGAAACACTAATTATTTAAATCTCGAATCTATATATGTTATAGAAGAAGATTACTAGAAAGCTGGATTGTGGTTGGAAACACGATTGTAATTACTTTGCTCGATAATAATTGCCTCAGAAGTGGGCCCCTTTTTTTTCGTATTTTCTATGTAGTTTTCAAATTATTGGACTTATATTTATGAAAATCACATATTTTAGTAGGTAATTCCATTCTACACATATACATGTTAAAATGATTTCAAAATGTTTGTTATTTAGATCAGAATAACGAAATATCTAAAAACACTTTATTTGACCTATTTCGACTTTTTTGATCTTGATTTGCTCAAGCTACACAGATGTGAGGAACAGAGGATTATAAGAATATACATTTTGACCACATAAGTGAGATCTCAGCTATGAATCAAATGATTTTTTTTTAGTTTTTATCGGTGTTATGTTCAGGCAAAGAAAGGTCCATTTTTTTAATTAGTCTGTATTCTTTCTTACAAGCAGCAAATTCTTCCAATTGTCTTTTTAAGATTACTTTAGACACCAAAGATGTTTAGGGCGTCCAATCGTTTTTTTCCAGTTTTATTAACATTTTCATTCATAAAACACTGATTTAGTGATTCTCACACTTGTGACGATGGTGATTCGCGCAACGACTTTGACGCAACAGTTGATCGTCGTGTCATCTCTGTTCTATACATGCAAGCAGAAATAACGCTATCTTTTTATTCAAATGACAAGCACGAGATACCATTTCCTCATTCCCCTTGACGCCACTGCGAACGCTGGACCTATGTCAATTTTTGCAATTTTATTTGCGTACTTAATTACGTAAAACACCTAAGAACTAATAATAGCTAATTTCGCCGCGCCGCGTCACGCTCAGTTGGATCAGCACCAGTCTTATACTAATCAAAGGTCGCGAGTTCAAATCGGGGGTATCATGAATATTTTTCTACATAGTCACAATATTTTTTTAGAAAACGAAATAAGTATTTATTTTAATTTTTGGACATTTTAACATTTAAAATAAAAAAAAATTAAAAATAAAAACTAATTAAATTTTTAGGTTTTTTTTAAAGTAGCAAATCCTATTAAAAAAACTACATAACAATGAAAATAAATTTCAAAAAGAAAATTAGTATCAAAAACATCATCACCATGCGGATAAATCTCCTCAATGCCATGAGGATGGAACCCCCAACCTCTACGTGTTAAGCAAAATAAAAAGAGAAAGGCTGTAGCGACATATATAATTGTTGTGAATAAATGAACTATATTTTTGTACCAATCGTAGAGATGAATCCGTTTCTATAGTAACAATATAAACAAAAAGCATAAAACACTCATGTCAAATTATTGTAGTTTTGAACATTTTCTCTATTTGGAAAAATCAGAGCTAAACCATAACTGTAGGTTTAGCAGTAATCTCAAATGCTAAAGCTGTGCCCTGGTGACTCTAGTATATTGGAGACGAGAAAATATTATATGAATTTGAGGGAGGGAGAAAATTATTAGGTGATAGGTCTATATTAATTTTATTTATTTATTTACATCTAGACTCCTGTGACAAAATACAAACATTGGAGGTTAAGTTAAGGTCGGTCTAGCTCTCTTCGTGTATGGAACTCAGGTTTCCATGTTATTTACGTACGTACGTACACATTTTCTGAATCGTGTAGTAATAATGCATTGACTATCTATCTCTTATTTGGTGACATGGACTTGAGCGACGAACATGGAGATTACTCAGTATAATCCAATTATATTTGCATTCAGAAATGTCAAATCTGAATAATTTTTTCAATTTTGTTCTGTCGAAAATGTGTGGAGACTGTCTTAATTTTATTTTTATAACCGTTCCTCAAATTGCTGTTACTGAATATCCAAAACAACTTTGGTGTTTGTGACACATAATAATTCTATTAATCTTGTAGTTAGCGCCAAATGGCGCTTCGGGGTCACGAAGGGTTCCGTACCATTATCTATGAAAATGGCATAAACATCAAATCTGTTGTCAGGGAGTCCCATACAAAAGATATGAAGTCCTAATAATGGGGCAGCCCCTCATTATTATCATTATCAGAGTAGATAAGTTGTATGAGAGCAACCTGAAAAAAAAACTGTTTTTTAAGTTTTTGTTTTTTCAACGGCAACATGAATACATCCTTCCTGAAAATTTCAACTGTCTTACTATCACGATTCATGAGATAAACCCTGGTGTTGCCCTTTCGGTGTAGGAACTCATGCTCATCATAATTCATTCCTTGTAGGGAGGTGTCTCAAAAATATTTTAAAATACATATTTTAGGCGGTGTGATTAGGATATAAAGAAACCCATGCCAAATTACAGTTTTATAGTAAAAAAGGTCTATAAGCTAGACTACAAAAAGTCAAACATGGCAAAACCATATATGGTTTATCAAAGTAATTGTGTGGGTGCGGTGCTCTAATTAACAAACCTAGACAGTTGAAATATGGCATCTAGCTAGGTAATAATGTGTAAGCGAAGGAAAAAATCTGAAAACAAAAGAAAGTTTTTTAATTGCAGGGTCTGAAACCGTTATAATTAAGTGGATGGAAGCTTGCACAAAATATGTATTAATGATTTATGAATAAGCAAATAAATATTTCTATAAAAAGTTATGATATCCCAACAAAAACATCAATGTGAAAAATGATAGCCAAGTTCAATGCTCAGTATATTTGATAGTGAACTTCGCCGAAAAAAGTATTGCATCTAAATGAGAGATTACTACTAACTACTTTTGCCTTACTATTTTCTTACTTTCTAACACATGATAGTCAAGTCATTTTTATAGTTCAGGCTGATATTAAGCGAGTATTTTAAGCGTGGTGTGGGTGATTAATTTACTTGAACCATTTCACGGGACATCCAAAATATACGCGGGCGACGTCGCGGGAGACGACTAGTAAATAAAAAACTTTGATATTATTAAAGGATTACTGAAACGATAAAGAAACCTTTGTCTTTAATTTAGCTTTCCATATTTGTAATGTTAAACGGAAGCGTGAAACATACTGCGCAGACCCTAGATAAACTGGGAACAGGGCAAGAGAATGATGATGATGATTTGAAATGTTATGAATTTCAGTGTGTAAAAAAAACCATGACAAAATTCTCGTGATGGGTGAACTTTGACTTATATACCTACTGGTTTGTACGGAACCCTAAATTTGAAGTGCCATATCTGTAATGGTCTTCAGTCATCATCAATTGGAAGACTGATGGAAGATAGTAGTGAGACTATAACTGTGTCGACAAAAAGGATCTTAATATAAACCACCTAAATGTTATTACATTACATTTCCTACACCTATGGGTTGGCTGGAAGAGGTATCTTTTAGGGATAAGCCCACCTTTGTTCACATTGTGACTTCTTGTACCTATTTTCTGTACATCTTATAAGTGCAATAAAGAATATAATAAATGTTATCGGATATTCTTTCTTGTTTTTATAATGGTTACAGGTTGCTGGCATAAAGTGCTGACCAGTCGTGTGAGAATGAAATGCCACTCTTTGCGTTCCTTGTTCTTTCGATAAACGTTTAGACTAAAAAGCATGTATGGTGTACTAAAGAAACCATTTTGTAAAAGTTCTTAGGGGTTCTGCTAGATGGCGTGGGTATGTTACTTACAAAAGCGCATGAAGTATCTTATTCAAGAAAATTTTGTTCCTTAAATAAACACTAGATGGCTTAATTATACACGAGATTTGTAAGACAAAGTTGACAGAAAAAGTTTTGTGCGGGGGTGCTGGTGGGGGAAGCGCCCCGCACTTTTAACAAGGGGGCGGGGCTTATGAGATAATTTGACGGAATAAGACGGCCTTAAGTAAGGAAATATACAATACTTTAGTTTAACTGCATTAACTTTAACAACGAACACAAAGCTTTTAACAGTTTTGTGCACTTATCTTATTTAATGTCACCAAGGACAAAGAATCCAACGTCCTTTTAAAAACAACATAAGAAGATGACACAAAAGCAACATGAATTTAGATCAGGATCCAATAACGTATCTACTATTCTTTAAACAAGATGGTTACCGATTTCAAAAAAGGAGGTGATCAATACGAGCTTTATGTACTTATTCGATATTGTTGTAATTGTTTTTTTTTTACATTACTTGGTAAAATTCAAATATTTATAAACAGCCTGTACCTACTTTATTAAGAGAAAAATAAAAATGATAGCAAAAACATTCTTTAATGACCAGCAAACCGAATAAAGCTTCCAATAGTCATAGAATGCAGACTGCGTGGGGTTTGTCATTGAAGGTCCACGGTAGTGGTCAAAGTTGAGATTTTGTAAATCGTCACTTAAGATCAATGAGGTAGAGTTCATAATAAATTGGACATCAAATAGACGATAGTGATGAAGAGAATTATTATCCCTTCTTCTTGGGTAGAGCTTTTTCTACATCCTCATAGTTCTTTGTCTGTTTTGTAACCCTTTTTTGTACAAGAAGTGGATATAACTCCATGTGGCATGCTCTACCTTTGATATTTTATGGATAGTTCAATTCAGCACGGTTAATTCTCATCAAAATATAAACGTTAAGCCCTATGACTGATTTTGAATAAGAACAATGTCAAAATACTCCTGGACATCTATTTTTGAACCACTTGTGTCAATTTTCGTTCGAAAACGAGTTTCTTTTGACTTTTAGTTCATCCTCGAACGAAAGCACTCGCCATCTTGAAGCGAGTGATTCAAAATTAGAGCTCCTGGTATAGAATTGTGTAAAGCAATCGTATTCATTTGACAGTTCAAAACGTACGATATCATCTGTCAAACGGCAAAGAACAAAAGGTTTGACAGATCATATCGTACGTTTTGAATTGTCAAATGAATACGATTGCTTTACACAATTACCCCTCTGATTTGCGACAAGAGGAAAACGTTATTAACATGATGAGATGCACATGAATTCACATCATTCATTATGAACTGTAGATATAATTATAGCTTTTTAAAACCAAGAAAACCACACGGAAAACACAAAACGAACGTTACGTGGAAATGTTTGAGAATCTGCATATTAAGGCCATGTTGAATATCGCTTGCAATACTTTGAATTATTTAATATTAAGTAGGTGGTTAATAACAACAATATTATAGACCAAACTGGTTGCCCACGCGAATCGTTTGTTTACAATTTAAAATCAAATGTAAACAGCGACCTTGAGATAGGTCGCAAGATTTACCTATCAAGTTTCATTCTTAATACTTACGGCCCTATTTAACAATGTCTGAATTAGTTCCCATAGCGGTAACTATTTTACTTACTTTTTATTGATCAATTTAAGTTTGATTGATTGTCTCTAATTTTATATCATGTCCAATATATGGTTAACAACAGATATTATAACATCTATACTTGACCAAAACATTCACTTCCTAAACAAACATTATCGATAACATTAAGCAGGCGCTAAAGTGCATTTCGACAGCTCTCACCTATTTATAGTAAGCTATCATCAAAATAATGCAACTACTAGTGCTTTCGCTTTGGCTTAAGGAAGAAAGGCGGATAAACAGTTCGTCATACAAGTGCAGAGGAATAATTCCATGCATGCTACCACCGCACCGCACCTCATTTGAAAGGTCAGGTAGAAACCGATGGGTTTGCAAACAGCAGAACTCAAACATGTCTCTATGTGAACAACAATGCAATAAAGATCCCAAAAAAAGTATCAGGAGCCCTATTTTTGAATCACTCGCTTCGAAATGGCGAGTGATTTTCGTTCGAAGATGAATTAAAAGTCATAGAAAAAAACTAGTTGTCGAACGAAAATCACACGCCATTTCGAAGCGAGTGATTCAAAAATAGGGGCCCAGGTAACGACAGTGACGAGCGGCTTACGGAAGAATAGATCGTTTGGACCACAATAAAAACGTACTAAGATGGTCAGATAAATAACCAGGCGCTTATTTATATGCTCAAAATTTAAAGTGTTCTCAATCATTGAGCACATAGTGGACAATTTGATGTATCTACATGGAGTTTCATGTAAAATTTAAAGTGTACTCAATCATTGAGCACATAGTGGACAATTTGATGTATCTACATGGAGTTTCATGTAACGTGTCCAGTCGATGCGTGGTGACAAATGAGCCCCTATGTATATTTAGCAATTTTTAGTAGTTATCGAGATATTTTCATAAAAAGGTTCCCTACTATATGTATGGGCATAATTCAAAAATTTCGTTAAAACACTAATTTTATTGCTGACTGTACATATTATGAATAAGATTTCAGTTCATATTGAATAGCTTGCTCTGTTAAAATAAGACAACCGATATTTAGTACCATTTTTTTTTTCATACTGACTTTTCCAACAACCTAATGCATAAGGGTTATTTTGATGTGTATGTTGTGTGGGTGACTACCTGACTGACACCATGCATCGGCTTGACACCTTACATGAAACACCCTGTATAGAGGGGCTCATGGAAATAGTTGTTAACCTATATCAATAAGGCACTGATAACGTTATTCCAAAAGTTTAAAGTGCCCATAATGGTCAAGATAGTTTCTACGTGAGTCACATACTAATTTGTTAATTGTTTCTTTACAAAACAAAGGTATCTTAACAATAACAGTCACAACAGGTGAACAGGGTGTTATAATTGCTATCCTAAGGGACGAAATTAATTTCAATAGGCTTTTAAGAACGGCAAAATTAAGTAAAAGCGTCAATTTTCCATTTTAGTTAATTAAAGTCAGGCGTGCTTAATAATTACAGACTACGTATAATACTTTTAAAATAGAGGTCGTCATAAACCCTGCTATAGGAACACACGGTGTATAAAGGTATGCTTATGAATTACCGTACTACGTGTACGTTGTACGCTATTAATCGTTCGTTTTACAGAGGCAAGCGACACTCGTAGGTCAGGAACTATGTAAACACTTCAACTAGTGTAGTCAAAGTACTCAGTAGTACCGGCGACATTTCAGTTTCGACATTTACTGAAGCTTTTGTCTCTTTACTCTGCTGTGTAGTTGTAGAGAGCAGGGGGCCAATTCCACTATTTACAACACGAATCGTTTGAGTTTAGTTTAGGTAGCAGTTCGTTTGGAGTTACGCTCAAAAATATGACACAAAACAGTATTCCACTATTCATTCTACCGAACTTAAGCTAAACGCAAGACGAAACGCAGCGTAAACAAACAGGCAAGCACAGATTAGTAAGAGTATGTCCATAGATAGATACTTAGATTGGAAAGCTCTTTGAGCGTTTAGGACCTTAAGAAAGATTTGAAATGCAACCTGTGGTGTCGCTAGCGTCGTTTTATTTATATTTTAGCAGATTTTGTGCAGATTTGTTTTTTTTTATAGAATTGTATTTCTCATTAATAACAGGCTTAGATTTTAAATAACACCCTAATTGAAACTAAAAAATGAGCTTTATAGAAATACTTGTAACTTGAAGATTAAAAAAAAATTGTATACATTCGATCATAAAACATAATCTAAATAATTCTTCTCATTAATGACAGTGACGTTGGTCGAGGAATAGTAAAAAATAGTTAATTACAAAGACATTCAATAGGCCCAATGGCCTCAGTTTTGACAAAACTGGCCGGCTATAGGAAACGGCGCTAGCGTGGCGCACGTGGCAATCCCTGGTAGATAAAAAGACAAAAGGAAGGGGTTGAAAGTTATTGTTCTTGTTTGCGTACCTTTACCGCTTGCGTGACGTTGCCAATCTAGCTAGCTATTGTGTTATCCTAAACAGCTTTACAGCTGGCAAGTAATAAATACCCTAAACATTCCGTTATCTATTTTGAAAAATACTCACGTGCTATTTATAGAATAACTTACCTATTGACTTGGTAGACGGTAAAATCAATGAGCAGTTTTCTTGTCATTAGATGTTTATATAATCGAGAGATGGCACTAGCATTACTTTAGGAACCAACTTTTAAAACTTTATTTAAGAATTATAGCAGAGGGCTATTGCTTTTTGCCAACGTAAATAATAAACAGTAAAACAATATTAATGTGAACTTTTAGTACATAAAGGACATAATAATGGCGAAAAAATTGTATCCTAATTAATACATAAGTCAAGTCATTAACGCATTTTACAATATTTAATTACGTACTTTTATTCTTTGTCCATGGTTTTCCGCCAACGTGAAAAGTTCCTAAACTGACCTTAACGCCATCTAGTAAGAGCTGTAAAACGGTGGCAGAAAAGTGCTCATTAAAGGTTTACACATCAAATCTGCTATGGTTCAAATTTAAAGTCGTATTGCCGATAATTATTGATTGATTCATATCTATGGTATGATGAGCGGTTGTTTAATATGGTAACTTTCTTGCTTCTCATTAATGGTTTTATTTTAACATTGTAAATCGTAACGTGATGAATCGATTCATAATAAACTCGATATATTTTTTATAATCTATGCTTGCAACTTTCGATTTATTAAAATTACATCGGAGCACCACTAACAGACGTTCAATGATTGGTTGAAATAATCGTCATTCATTGGTGGATTCGTAAAGTCCTTCTTCAGTTGCGGTTCGGTCGACCTAAACGTCAAAACATTAGTAGAATAAGAATCGGCTAATCTTCGGTCGAACGATAAAGTTGAGCTAAACCACAACCGAACCGCTTTAGTGGAATAGGAAATGTGACGTTTAGTTGATTATCGTCACCGGTTGAGTTTACGTTAAGTTCGATTTTGATAGTGGAATCGTGTCCCAGGGCGTCGTAACTTCATTCTCGTGGAACTCTATTATTGAGTTGACTTCACTCCAATTTCGAACATAAATTAAAGAAAATGAATAGCCATATTGGCGTGTGATTTTCGTTCGAAGAAGAATTAAAAGTCAATGAAAATAGCTCGTTTTCGAACGAAAATCACTCGGAATCTTGACACGAGAGAGATAAAAATAGAGCTTCTGGAGCCCTATTTTGAATCACTCGCTTCGAAATAGGGCCACTGGACCAACGACTTAAGTAGCCATAGCCTGTCATCAACTTCCTGACTCCAAACTGATTGCGAGGATTTTCAAAACAGTAAACCGTCTCGACCCGGGATTCAAACCCGGGGCTTTTTGGTAGCAAGACTAACCGCTACACCAAAGAGGCAGCTAAGGTATGAAAGTGTAGAACTGTAGAGTATTTTAACTAAAGCGCACATATTTTGCGATAACTTATAAGTCACTCATCATAACCGAAGAGCAAATAGAACTCAATCATTAACCGAAGAACGGATAGCTGCATAAAATGTTATAATATTAATATGTAAATTCGGTACAACAATAACTTTATTGTACGGATGACAGCACGTCAAGGTAAACACTGCGGTATCTTATGTAGTTGTAATAAGGGCTAGTTTTCAACAAAAGGGCTATACTACAAATGATGTTGACTTGTGTGACTGTAAATTATTTACGTCAAGGGTTTGGGTTTTTTTATATCCTTGACATCAGAGACTTTGCATATGAAATTAGCTAAAAATATCTAAACCAGATTTTCAACCTATAACTGTAGGACAGCGATTGGAGGATATAAACTAATGACTAAACGTTTATTTTAAGTAAAAATAGCATTGACAGCCAAATTGTCCTTGTGACTTTGTAAAGAACATGATTCATCTACGTCACTTTCGCACAAAGATTCATAGACTCATCAAGTAGGTACATATTACAAGAATTATTAACTATTAGATAATTGGCTCTAATAACAACTTCACAGACAAAACATTACGTCTAGCGTGTTAACGGTTACACAAGCCCGTGGAATTCCCTCATTGACTAATAACCAAACGTTTAATTTTACCAGCATTTTACCAGTCGACCGGTGACACTCTCTGGCAACAGTCCTCCACGAAAATAGCGAAATACTTTCCACAATGATTTAAAAAACAAACAAGATGGTCATCAAACTGTTATCGGTGTTAGCTCTTGCTGCACAAACTATTTCTGTCCAAGTGTGTGATCGATGGAACAGCGTTGACATAAGTGATGGTGTCGTCTCAAATGGTAGTTCGGCGGTGACAAAAGACGGTGTCAAATATAAGGCTAACGAGTATTTTTACGATGATGACACTGGGACGTTGAGAGGTTGTCAGTGTAAAGGGAAGACTTGTATAAGGAAGTGCTGTCCGTTTGGGTTCGGGTATGATCCGAAGAGTAAAGTGTGCGTTCCGTTGGAGGAGGAGTTTGAGCCTCCTGTCTGGAACCTGTACAGGCGACTGGATGGAGTGAGGGCCGAGGACCGGTTCCGCTTCATCACGCAGAAGCAGAACTGCTCAGACCCCGAGGTCCGGGTGCGGATGGGACAGGTGTCGCCGAACTATCACCTTTTACAGGTAAGAGTTTACTCCAAACTAAATTAAAATTATAGGAATTAAGATCAGCTAAGATCAGCGCGGAAGACTTGGAGCGAAATATAGCGCGAAGCTCAAGACCGAACGAAATGGCGGTGCATTGTGGACGTCCTCTGCCTCATCTAGAGGTTACAGGACCTTAGGTTAAGTAAGTCAAAATAAAGTTCTATGAAATAAGATATGACTTATTTGGAATCTGCGGTGATTGGTTTTAATTGCAATCACGAGTCTGAAAGCTGATTAATTTATCAATATAAATATTCATTAGGTAGGCACGATCGCTTTCATTTCCATTAAGTTATGGACATGATACAATCATCATGTTGTCACTATAAGTTTGAATTGTCTCTGAATTCAAATGAATTTCTTACTGACTACTTTTTTTTCAAGCAAGGGCCGTTTATTGGGCCATTTATTTTGATGAGAATACATTACTGAATTTAGACAATGCTTTTATACTTCTTAGAACAGTCTTTACGAGATTATGAAGATGCTAAAAAACAAGAGGTTCTTTATTATAATGACCTCTGCATCACTCTACTTCTAGTGCTTCACGTAACATTGTTTTTGGCTTACTTGGAAATAATTGACACATAATCCTAGTCTACGATTACATTTCGTACAGGAAGAGGTACAAACAAAACGTATTTTTATTATTTTAATTATTATTTTGTATTTTCCTTAAACTATATTTTATTCAGCTTTTAAAACTATGGAGGTACTTCTTTACTTATCTTTGACAATATTCGAATTTGGTTACAACAAACTTATTTGTACTATAAATGCTATATATGTATACCTATGCATACTTTCAAGTGGCTAAGTGCAAAAAACAGCCATGTCAACAGATTAAAAATATCTTCAAAAACACAATCAAACCCCATGCCACACACATCACAGAAAACTATAATACAGCTCTATAGGAATTACTATTACATGGGTTGTGTGTCTTGACAAGTTATCGCCCTCAAGAGAATAGTGTAGTTCTTTTTAAATTAAAACAATAACTAGCAAATCTACTACCATTATAGTTATATCTATACTATAAGGTCAAAAAATATCTGTGTCACAATTCCTATGCGTTTCGATTTCTTTCGTGCTGTAATTTTTACGTTTGGACATATTATATTACTAGATTGTTGATAAAACAGTGATACTCGTAATCTAATTGCCATACGAAAATAGTTCGATTGGCGCGAGAAGCCCTAGAACCCCTGATACATTATACCATCAAGATAGTGATATAGCTTAAAACAAATTAAACTTTCTTCAAATGTGCTTTATTAATAACAAACAAGAAAAAATTAAAACTAAGACATGCAACATAAAAAAATAAGACTACCCTATTCAAAAACGAAACCATTTCCTTGGGGCAAGGAGGCTATAATGCTGGCTGCGTTGCCGCGTTGGATAGCTATGCTAATCCTTTGAGCTAGGAACCAGCCAGCTTTATTATTGGCCGTAACAGAATTTAGTTTTGGCGAAATTTTTCTAATCATTTTTCTAATTCTAACTTATTCTTACTTTTTTTTTATTGAAATGGTGAGCAGAAAAGAGACAGAATAGAACACCATACCCATGATAAGAATAAGATGAAAAATAACACCGTAAGTGTTAAATATTCAAAATGGTTGACCATACCTAATGGTAAGTTTAGGCAAATTAATAAAGGAAGGTAAAATGAATGACGGGATGTATGATAGATGACTATAACCTATTTTGCTGCAATATTGATGAATTGAATCAGAGCTGACGTTATAGAGGTATAGTTGAAATACAAAACAAAACATTTACCTTTCGATTGTAAAACAGTCTAGATTCGTCATTTACTTTGAACAATGGTCATTAAGTAGGTAAATATTGCTGAGTCTCAGTCACCTCCTAAATGTAAAAAAAAATACCAACATTTATGAAACTTCCTAGGAACATACGTATTTCAAATAATTTTCTAAGCAAATGCGTGGATAAGACAGCATAAAAAACCGGTTAAGTGCGTGTCGGACCCGCGCACTAAGGGTTCCGTGCCACCTTAACTGAATTCAGGGTCCACTTACTTTCACTTAACGAAAACATCACAATATATTGACATCAAAAATAACTTTGTTTTTCATAGTGTTTGAAAGACAAAGTTATATTTGCGGTTGATAAAAATGTGCAATATCTCAAAAACTACTTGTTCGATCTCCTCCAAACCAATTTTTGTTGAAAGTTTTTGTTAAGATCTACATCATATATTTTTTTCAAAATTTTCACTTTCTTAGTTCAAAAGTTAGATGGGGGGGGGACGCCGATTTTACCACTTTTAGAAAAAATGGTTTTAGAAACCTCAACATCATTTTAAAAGACTTATCCATAGACACCCCACACGCATAGGTTTGAGTAAAAAAAAAATTTTTAGGTTTTAGTTTCATGTATGGGAGCCCCCCTTAAATATATATATTTTTTAAGTTTTTATATCTGAATCGGAAAGCGGTAAACAAGATACACCTACCTACCAAGTTTCAGCTGTGTGATGCTAATAGTTTTAGAATAAAGTGGCTGTGACATACGGACGGACAGACAGACAGACAGACTTGACGAAACTATAACGATTCCTTTTTTTGCCATTCGGCTACGGAACCCTAAAAAGGATGTTGCGAAACTAAAACGAATACTATTAAATTAAAATATTTGTTTTATAATGTTTTGTCTCTACACTAATATAAATTGCATTTGTAAAAAGCAACTGTAAGTCTATGACAAACAAAAAATCGAACCCTGTGTCTTACGCTATCCGCACATCCTCTCGGCGTCCGACACAAATTGTTTTTTACAAGTACCTAAAATATAAATAAATATGCGCCAGACAACACACCAACTGTCTGGTATCGTGGTGAGGAATTTTCTTCCTTGTGTTACGAAGTACCAGACAACGATTATGACGGGGGCGTCTCCCATAAATACTTAAATACATATAACATCCATGACTTAGGGATTCGAACCCGCGACGGCCGGCATAATATTCAGGACCGCTAACCAATACACCAAACGCGTCGTAAAAAATATTAAAATACTGTTAACTTTACTTTTTCGTCTTACCAACTGAAAAAATAACTTTCAGACACGATTTGTTCAAAGAATCCTGAATAATATCTTCATCGTGTAAAACCGATCCAAAGATTAGTAAAGTTAATCAGATGAATATGTGATATAAATAACTGATTATTAACTATTCATGTATTCAACTTATTGTACGTCATCCACATTAATAGATTCTACACACGATATTACAACTTAAATGTGATTATCTACTTTTTATTTATAAATGCATACATTGAATACCATCTGATAAAGATAGCTTCAATATGTTTCTAGTAAATAAATTCACCAAGTGTTTAAAAATGACTTGTAAAAAGAGAGGTTCTCAATTCAATTGGTTGTTTCTTTTTCAATATGCCTTTATTTACATTATAAGCCTAACTTTTCTTGCAAATGTTCCGCCACTGATTCAACTTTCTGCATTCCCATGCGGTTGACTGGTAGAGAATGCCCTAAGGCATTAAGTCCGCCAATTGTACAACTCACAGTGCAATAAAGTTTAAATAAAAACTATAAAACTATATAATATTGAGAAATAAAACTAAATCAAACAACTTTGTGCATTATTTACTTCCATAGTGTGTTGTAGAAGAACTTTGCATTTAAATCGCTATTAAAAGCAACGGGGGATAAATTAACATATTCATTCATACAAATTGCTCAGAAAGCTCTAGATTAGGTGCAATCTTTAAAATAGATAAAGAAAATCAATGGGATCGTAGCGAAAACATTTTCATGTAAAATTTTGCCAAGACGAGATCATAATGGCTCACACTATAAAGAAGTTAGCGTTGAGCCAAGATTAAAACTTTACTTGCTCTTACTTCAAAAATTATACCTACGTCTTATCCAAGTGGCTTGGCCGGTTTGTTACCACAAAAGTATATTAGTTACAATTTATTTCATGAGACCATTATAACTACAAACTAAAATATTTGGTTGTTGTGTCATTTTCGGTGGATTCAATTTGTTTGTGTTAGTCAAATCACTCAGATATGGTCACTTAATATTTGAGTGTGACTGCCATAATTAGTTAGGCAAATAATAATGCATATGATTAAATGTGTCATCATAACTATCACACAAATAAGAGAATAGATAGACCAGAAATTTTGTTCGTCTGGTATAATTAAAACCGAAGTAAAAAAAGTTTAAAAAACCGACGAAGCACTTCGAATAATAGTTGGTAGTGCGGAGTGCCCTTGCGCTTCACTTGGCTCGGCTTTAGCGGGGGACACTAGCCGCCTAGCCGGTGCCCCCAGATAAATAATGAGCTGATTTAATGTGATTTTTGAAGCTTAATGAAGATAGTTGTTTGTTTCAATATATTATTTATCTGTGTAGTATAAATGGGACTAAAAAACCGGTTAAGTGCGTGTCGGACCCGCGCACTGAGGGTTCCGTGCCACCCTTAACTGAATTCAGGGTCCACTTACTTTCACTTAACGAAAACATCACAATATATTGCGACAGCAAAAAAAACTTTGTTTTTCATAGTGTTTGTATGAAAGACAAAGTTATATTTGCGGTTGATAAAAATGTGCAATATCTTAAAAACTACTGGTTCGATCTCCTTCAAACCAATTTTCGTTGCAAGTTTTTGTTGAGATCTACATCATATATTTTTTTCAAAATTTTTACTTTCTTAGTTCAAAAGTTAGAGGGGGGGGGGGGACGCCCATTTTACCACTTTGGAAGCGTATATATCTCAAACCTTAGACTTTTAGAAAAAATGGTTATAGAAACCTCAACATCATTTTGAAAGACCTATCCATAGACACCCCACACGCATAGGTTTGAGTAAAAAAAAATTTTTAGGTTTTAGTTTCATGTATGGGAGCCCCCCCTTAAATATTATTTTTCTTACTTTTTGTATCTGAATCGGAAAGCGGTGAACAAAATACACCTACCTACCAAGTTTCAGCTATGTGATGCTTATAGTTTCAGAATAAAGTGGCTGTGACATACGGACGGACAGACAGACAGACAGACAGACAGACAGACAGACAGACAGACAGACAGAAAGACTTGACGAAACTATAAGGGTTCCGTTTTTTGCCATTCGGCTACGGAACCCTAAAAATAGTGTTCATTGAACAATTTTGTGATATTTTGCGATATGGTCACTGACTTTACACAATAGCTCAACCTTCAACTTAGTCTAGTGTTTATTAGGTCAATCCAGGTATTTCTCGTTTTAGGTATAAAAGAAGTATAATCACAACTTAACGATTACTTTTTGCGAGTAGGTATAAGATGTACTCCATAATTCATAATTTCAAAAACCCCCACACGTGTCATATTTGAAGTCATGGGGCACTATTTTTGAATCACTATACGAAAGTCAACGAAAAGAACTCATTTTCGAACGAAACTCACTCGAAATACTGCCACGAGTGATTCAAAAATAGGGCCTATGGTCAGCTTCCACTTAAAAAACATTGCATGGAAATTCATTTTTTATGTTTATTTACAACAATTGTCAAGTTCGTTCATCTGCGTTAGTACGAGAGCCCACGACCAAAACCATGTCTCATAGCAATACGGCAAAAACCCTATAAAATTGTTAGATTGTATGATTCTGAACGCGACTACGCGTGTAGTAACGGTCGAAAGTGTAGCAACTGCGTGGGAGGCCATTTCTGCTGTGTCAATAAAAAAAGACAGTCGGTATTATAGCAATACGTCTGATAGTGAAAATGTACATAGATTTTATAATTGTATTACGAAAAAGTTTGTTTTCAGACATTTTGCGCGTAGCATATAGCCTGAGCGCATTTTTGAAAATGTCAACAAATTTAGCCGACCTGTATCATAGCAATACGGATAATTTTTTTTTTCAACTTTTCGTATTGCTGCCATGATTACCAAAAACCTGTTTTCAGACATTTTGCGCGTAGCATATAGCCTGAGCGCATTTTTGAAAATACACTTAATTTGTCTGATATAAATTTTTTGCACATGTGGACAACTTATTTTATCATGTCCAACAATTTTCAGACATATTGCTATGATACCGATCGGTAAAATTTGTTAACATTTTCAAAACGGTCTCAAAATTTAATGCGTTCACATTTCCGTCTGAAAATTGTTTTGTTCGCATCAAATAACCAAAATTTACTAATAAAAAAGATTTTCAGACGTATTGCTATGAGACATTTTTTTTGTCTCATTTTTTATTTTTGTAAGTGATTTTACGGGTTTGCGCTACACCACTAACGTCTGAAAAATATGTTTCTGGTATCTCAGATCTATCATTTAACTACAGTCTGCAAATCAGACATATTGCTATGATGCAGTTCGGTAAAATTCTTTGACAATTTTGAAAATTCGGTCAGATCAAACGCTACGCGGAAAATTTCTGATATTGGTATTTTTGAGTTCAAGATAATCGTATCTATCGATTTGATGCGGTTTTGGTCATATTGCTATGAGACAAAAATTTTGGTCGTGGGCTCTCGTACTACGTGGATGACAGAAGTTCCTTTGATCAAAAGTATTTGCATTTTAAAATCACGTTACGTTATTTACGAAGACAATTACAATGTACAGCACTTTACTTTGACTTTTAATATTTCGAAGCTTTGGGCCCACAATACCAATTCACGTTAGAAGGCTTAGTTTGCAAGCTTATCTGAGTTTCAGAACTTATGAGTGATCTTACATAATTATTTTCAGTGGGGCAAGCACGAATAATTTGTGTCAAAGTATTCGTATCGCTAACGTAATCAATTTGTATGAGAATCGTATCGAGCGCCTCTATCGGACGTAAAACAAACTAAATTTGGCAGCAGGAATGCCTGACGCATCGTAATGTAATCGTGCGGTAACAGTATCCTATGCTTTTGTAAATCGCATCGTAAAATCTTGAAGTAAACTCGCTACGCTTATGTCAAGAATACTTTAAAAGTTCGTGCTTGGGCTAAAGTCTTTACAAACGTTCTTCCCCTTGACCATTCCATCTTTCTTCTTATCTCTTACGTATATGTTTTTTTTTGTGCGGACTACTAGTAATACAATGACTCGCAATATTTTTTAATGACACAATATGAAAGAGCATCTGTAATGTCCGATTTAAATACTATGGTTAGTATCTAGGTACCACAGAGCCGCGTATAGCCGTGAAAAGAGAGCCTTCTGACTTAACTATTTACTGTGTGAAGTTTCGCCTGCGCCGGCGCCGTTACTGCCGATGACGTCACAGCTTGTCAATAAAAATGCGAGAATTTCAACATCGACCAATAATTACGAAATGACATTCTTAAATACCAAGGACGTGTCCTTTTTTTCCGCAGCCATCCTCAAATGAGGTTGCTCTTCTGAGAATGCATTATTAATTCAATTTACCTACTCTACTTACCTATTGACTATAAAATAATTATGTTTTGAAAATTAACCCAAAGCTATGTATGAGTTAATTAAACTATGTCCATTTATTTGAACTGTTCGTCTTTGTTGAGCAGTTAAAAAAGTAATTAACTATTTCGAGTCACCCATAGTCAGCACATGAAGCTTTTTTTATACTCAGAAGATATACGAATCAGCAGGTTTTAAAGACCATGCATATACTCTTAAAGATATTCCAGTGTAAATATTACCGATTTCCTAATAAATGGATGTCGTCGACTGATGTTTATTTAATTAGGTGCTATGTTAAAGTAATCACGTATCAAACATTAATGAGAAGCTATGGAAGATTACTGCAAACAAAACAAATGGTGGTCTTGATTACATTACAATGATAAAGATCATTTACCTTAATGCATTATGTGCGTTCCAACACGTCCTTAAGTTTTTCATAAAGAAATCAAATTGAATTGACTTGTTCAAACTTCAAAGCAAACCAAAACAACTTGTGACTCTACTAGAGTCAACAAAATCATTAACAGTGATTTAAACCGAGGAAAATTGTTGACAAATTGTTAAAATGTGTTGCATTTGACTTTAAGGTGACATTTAGGTCAACTATCTGCCCTTACTGCCTAGTATCATAGCTAGCTAGTAATTTAGAGCTTGATTCAGAAAAAAATCTGTTAAAGATTACACTTGATAAGATCAACTTGTCGTCGCTCGCCGGGCGAAGGACCATACCACTCGGCCGCTCAAACATTGGCAATGACATGTGCTATTCCCGTTGAAACTTATTTAGGTACTTATATACCACCAACTCTATAAATATCGACATCAATATAATCAGGAAAACCCCGTTTAAAAGGGCCAGATGAGATTAAAACCAGTCGGAAACCCAACGCGCAAGATATCTGTAACCCGTGTTTCAACTTTCTATATTGCTATTTTCGTATCTAGAAGACCGCTTATAATATTTGTGTTTTTTACAAGTTACACTTTTATAATTACAAAGCTCATGAAAATTAAACACATTATGCGTTTTAAGCAGTCTAATTCTTGACAATAGTCAGTGTATTGAATAAAAATTATATCAAAAGTATCCTACGGTTTTTGCTCAACTATCGATAGACTATTTTATTCAAAACACATTACGAAATAACTTAGTAACTTACTAACTAAAAAACCATTTGTTTACGTGTCTTCACAAAATTATCGAAACGCAACGCCACTATCTTGCGATGCGACTGACTATTAGGATGATGATGAAGCTAACAGTCATATTTTGTCCGCAGGATGGCTCCCTTTACGTCGAAATGCCGAACGTCATCCCTCCCTGGTCCATCCGTGGTCCTGACAAGTACTGCATCGATACATTCGTCATCGACGACGGGTATACCAAGACTACTCAGCTGGATGCCCTCGTCTGTTTCGCTGAGAACCAGGAAGACCACCACTATGTACTGAGCAGCACTTGTAAGTTTTGACGATATTGTAGTTAGTATAGTCCTCCAACAAACGGGTTACTCCGTGCTAAATGATACGGTTAACAGCACGTCAAGTAAAACACTGCTGTATCTTATGCAGTTGTAATAAGGGCTGGTTTGCAAGAAAAGTGGGTAGCCTGAAGAGCTGGCGACAGTACTGCAAATAAAATGAAGCATTCAAAACCGTTACCGGCTAGAACTGTACCGTCTGTCAACGACTATAAAGACGTGAGGTAAATGAAAATTGGCTCTTGGTTTTGCTTCATTTTTTATAAGTCACGGATTGCTAACTTTCAACCTCTTCTTATAAAAACATGTTTTTATAAAGTTGGGCACACAAACAGAGCCATCAATTTTAATATTTTAACATGTTAAACGTTTATCCAATAAAAAATATGTATACTAGGCTAGGCTGATTGCTAGGCTATAGCTATAAATAAACGTTTTGTTAAAAAAATAAGTTGCTTATATTTTAGCCACGATATGTCAACAATAACTTTGAATTTGGCAGTATACTACATTGCGTTACGGTTAACATTTTAAAGCTAAGGTAAAGGTTCAAATTAAGGCCCAGTTGCGTTTTTGATAGTTAACTCAACAAATCGTTAAATGTCGGGTTTTACTTTAAAACGCGCACAATTGTAAATATTCGACCGCTGGTAACGACACTTAACCATAATTTGATAGCTAATACTTAACCATCCATCACGCAATTGAGCCTAACTGGACTATGTCCTTTACGGTTAAATAGCTTGATGCTAACTACTGATCTATCAACAAAGTCACAATTTTTCACCATGTCCCTTTTCCAGGTATGCTGATATCGTGCGTGTTCATCCTAGCCACCTGTGCTGTCTACGCTTGGCTTCCAGAACTACGGAACTTGCACGGGCGTGTGCTAATGGCATACTTGCTCTGTCTCTTTGTCGGATTCTCCTTCCTGACTGCTATGCAGATCCTGCTGATAGTGGATAATATCACGCCCATGGCTTGCACAATTATGAGTGAGTAATTGTATTGGAATAACTCTAGGAGCGTACTAAATAGGTGTAGCGGTTTGGATCCGTCCCAAAATGGGAATTTGAGAGCGTATTTACAGTTATGCGACACATAATTGGACATTTCTACGGTGACGTGACTTGAAATCGAAGTGTGTGTACCCAATTGGGTACAAATAAGATCATCCAAATGACACCTGATATGTGCTCAAGTAAGAAGGATCAACGTGAGTGAGAACATAATTTACTCTTTTCATCGGTGATCCAATCTTGGCATGATATTAGATATCTATCATTGTCTGGTACTTCGTAACACAAGGAAGAAAGTTCCTTACCACGAAACCAGACAATTGGTGTGTTGTCTGGCGCATATTTATTTATTTAACCATAGGTATATTAGTAATATTAATTTAGGTATTTTGACAATTTAGAACCGTAGTAACCACCTAAGGTAATCATGGAGTAAGTAGGTGGGATAAGTTGTATGGTAATCAGTTAGGTACCTGTCCGGCTGACAGGACATGACATGGGACAGTTTAAACAAAAAAAGTAAAAAATCAAACGCGGGAATAAATAACTATTTATGACATAAGAACTTCAACAGCCTTGTAATTAATCCAACGAAATACAAAAAACATGATTAAAGCTTGGACAGATTAAATTAGCGGATTCCGTGAATGTCAATGCCATTTGGTTTTTGTTGTGTTTTTGCGGTTTATCGCATTAGAACTCGTCAATCGTATAATTCTCTTCTCGGTACAAAAACTAGAGTTTTTTAAACAGCTTATTAGGTAATACCAACTCATGATGCAATCATCACACGCAAACATTTTTTTTTATCTTTTTGACAGTGATTGGGTATATTTCCTTCAATTCACATCAAAAAATCTAACTCTACCTGGGCAAAGGAAAGTTAACAGCAAGAGTTACTTTAGAACCAACAATATTAGTACGAATAAATAAATTACGAACACACTTTAATTTGACAGTTGAAATACTAATTTATTAACCTTTTTTTGATTACGGTAGTAAAAATACAATGCATCTTTTTATTTATTTAAATATGCGAATTAATTACAGTGTCTACCTGTTTACCCTTGGCTATCCATGTGATTAACTTAAACAACCAACATCTTAGTATTGCGGTTTGTTTTAATAAGGTAAAAACACTTAAAACCAGTTTCCAACCAGATGAGGTTTTCCACACTCGGTAATTAACGTAATGTCTGTGATAGGATCTCCTGTTGAGATGAATAACCTATTATTACGTGATGTATGTAATTCATATGATGAACAAATATTATGTGTCCTTACGGCTACTGTGATTTTAATTACCGCTTATTTATGATCTTACTATGCGGCTTAAAATAGAGGAAACTTCTTGTATTGCAAAATACTATACATATTTGCCATTTTCGTATGGATAAAATCATTTACACACAGTGACTTTTAGCGACGCAGCATCGATGCAGACGCAAATTGTCAACCTTATGTTTGGCGCTACTTGATCGATACAAATTAGTCGCAGTGGTGTGTTAAGGGGTCTAACGTCGTGATCGTAGAACAATGGCGTATGTGCATTTCTTCAAACTTTACAGGGCGGCCATTTGAAATATTTTGAACGGTTATTTTTATATAACTTTTTTTGCATATAACCTAGTGCAATACAAATTTGCATGTGTCAATTGTAAAAGGTCTTTTATAGTATGGAATAGGTATCATAAGCCTATATTTGCTGGTTTTTGAGAAAAATCACATACGTCATTTTACTTCGGATAAAAATGTGACTCATGGTAAGATACGACGTTTTTCTGCGGATATTCTAATGTCAGATGATACAAAACGACTATTTTCTATGGACTTTGCATTAAATATTTTGTCGTATGTATTTGAATAATATTTACTGTTATTTTATAAATAAAACTCGGAAACTATTTTTTTTATTAATGTATTTTGCTTTTAAGTAGTTTTAGATAGTTACAGTATTATTCAACAATAATTTTAGGCCATACTACAGCTAGACAAACAGGGTAAGTCAATGGATTTCTCAGTCTTATTTATTTATGATTTGATTAAAACATTTACCGTTATAATTTATTTATTTATTAATATTTTGTAGGACTGTGAGTTGTACAATTGGCGGATTTAATGCCTTAGGGCATTCTCGACCAATCATCCACCTGGGAGTGCAGAAACTTGAATCAGTGGTGGAACAATTTTAATAACTCTTGATTTAATTATATGTTACAGCGGTCCAACGCTGCCACGCTTTTCAATTTCACTTCCTTCCTTCCTGTAATATCGTGATGTGTTATATATAGGCTTTCTCTTTAAATAGGGTATCTAACACAATAATACTTTTTCTCATCTGACAAGTAGTTCCTGAGATAAGCGCTTTCAAACAAACTTTCCAGCTTTAGTATATGTATAAGTAGGTATAGATTAACTTGCTACTTTAAGAAGAAAATTACAATTGTCTTAACGGAAAGTCTCCGTTCCAATAACCTGATAAAAGTAAATTACCCTAGAATTAAAAGCTTTGGTAAAATCTTAAAGATGGTTATAATTTTCTTACTTACTTACAACATAAAAATCATATAGTGGTAGGTACGGCATATCATGAAGAGTAAGACTAAGATAAAACATTGGAGTCCAGATAAATGATAACCATCAATAGGCTTTTTAAGCATATAAAGGCATTAAACTTATAATAAGCCTCTATGATCCTATTACGACAACCATATAAAATAACTAATATAAAATAAAGATCTAAACGATTGTTTAGATCGCTAACCATTAGAAAATTAGTTATAATAACTGAAAACAACCGGTGTTTTACCATGATGGAGGTTACAAAACAGAGTAGGTAACAAATTAGCTAACAGTCATCAATCCAGTTTCTAAATGAGAAAAATCTTGGTGTTTCGACAAATAGGTACCAAAGCATTTGTTTTGAAAGCGTTTGCAGTAGATGGGAATATAATTTAAAGTTTTTTTTTTTAATTTACAGAAAATCTATTATCCCTTGCCATAACACTATCTGGTCCTTATGTAATAGTTGACTCAATAACGACGGTATACCTACTTCCTTTGCTTGCGATGCGACCCCATGGTAATTAGGTCTGGGTCTGAGGAAGGAATTAAATTGACCTAAAGGTTTGACTGACAGAGATTGCTTTTAGCATTAAGTTCACCTTTGTACAACATTATTTATGCAATAATCTTTTATAAAATAAATAGATTCTTAAGACATTAGGTGATTTCCCGTTGACGACGTGTGAACTGACGATGTGTTACTATTATCACGAACTACCGGGTATGTTCAGTACAAAACAAATCATAAAAATGAGAGTAGACATCCTTAAAAAAACAAAGAAAACATAAAAGCAATTTTCATCAGGCATAAAATTTAACTAATTGTTTTATATTTCGGTGTTCTCCTTGCAGAGTTGGTTAGCAAATACATTACCAAAATCTTTTTTTTACGAGTCAAATAGACAAAATAATATTATTTTAATTAGTAAAGTTTCTTTAAACATGCCATAATATTACAATTAAAATAAGTTTTGGTAAAAATATTTACACACTGCCATTTTTTTCAAAGGTACAATGTCGTAAGTTATTCAGTGCTCGTAGAACATGGATACAAGTGCACTTACGACACTAAAATACGATAACGTATCCACAGTATATAGTCGTATGTGATCATCCGCCAGCGTCATGTACACAGAAAAATGCAGTATGGCTACATATGTCACAATTATTTATTTATTTTAAGATAAATAAAAAACAATAACAAAAGCTATATTAAGTACTTATATTGCGTTAAAGCAAAACTTGTTATCTTTTAATCAATTTATTCTTATGCCATAGAAAAGTGACGTATGATAAAAACCGACTGCTGAATTTGTTTTTAGCATTTTTGTCTTTTAAACGTGTCTAAAACACATTAAATTGAATTCGAGTCATTTCTTGGAGTTCCTGGTACTTTGCAGGCTAGTCCAACGAACAATGTCACTTGCGCGGATCCGTCGGACGTCCGCATGACATATGCGTACATACGTCGTTTTACTACGGACATTTATCAGAAACGTCATTGTACCTACTGCGTACCTCCGGATCTATTAAGAAAAATATTGTTTTTCTTAATCTTCTATATAAATAAAAATGAATTGATGTTCGTTAGTCTGATTAAAACTCCAGAACGGCTGGACCGATTGAGCTGATTTTGGTTTTAAAATGTTTGTCGTAGGCCAGGGTAGGTCTAAACGGTGAGCAAATAAGGAAAAATTGCGAGAAATATAGAGTAAAACGACCATTCCATTTTCCCTTATAAAAGTTGACCACTTACTTTCTGTCAAACATTTGACGGTATTTGTAGTCTCGGTTCCACTCGAATTGAAGAACGCATTAAATAAAACAAGACTTTTGAATCGACAACATAATATCAAATTTGCTCATAACATCATGTATTTAAATTTTAAAATATAAAAATAATGAATGGGTTATGTTTGACGTTGTTTGACATGTTTGACGGGAGCCAATCTTACCAAATTAATGACAGGCAGGTATACGTTCTGCAAATACTGCCAACATTGTAATAAGACTCCAGTAGGCCTAACATGCATGACACACTATTACTTTCGATCGACATGACAAAATTAATCGATCAATGCTATTTTATCATATTCCCTAACATGCCAACCACATTGGACAAATTTATCCACAACGATAACGAGATATGTCAATTTCTAACCATTCACTCAATTTAATGTCAGATTTGGCTCAAAATGATCAACTTGACACAATGACAGATTGACTCGATATTGCCCACTGATTAGTAAGAGTATATCTAATATTGCCCAAAGATAATGAATTCAAATTAATAAATATGTTAGGGATAAAAAATGTTCCACGGGGACTTTCTTTTTAATATTTTTACACTTTATTGTTTTTTGAGAGCCGAGGATAAAATATGGCACGACTCAGTCATATATTTTTGCTCTAAATATGTTTTTTTTTATTTATCGTCGTCGCTAATAGTGGACGATAATGTTACACCGCGAAATGTCAAAATTCGATAAAAATATGTGTGGCATGTTAGGGTTCAATGATAATTTTGTCATATTTCGAATTTTGACAGTACGACATGACTTTCATGGCAGCCATGTTAGCAACTGCGGGTATGTCGATTTTTGACAAACAAACGCGCTAAAATGCCTCGATAAATTTTTATCACGGCGTGCATCCTAGGCCTGCTGGACAGTTATTATTTTTGTTCTGCCGTTCCATCCACTTATTACAAAAGGAACAATGCATTTTAAGGAGTTAAACTATAAGTTCACTATAAGTTCTGTTTTTACATTTGAACAATCTTTTCTTCAAAAGTTAGGTGACAGTGACACTGACAGTATTGCCAGATTACTAAACTACTATTAGGCCGCCCCAACACGAAGTGATACGAAGTTCACCGGGTCATCTATATTAAATAGATATTTTAGAGATAGACATTTGGATCATGGAAATCGGACGGAGGAGGCGAACCTGGTGTGCTGTTAGGAACCAGCTCAGGTTCGATCATTTAAAAAACTTACTTCTTAAAGGACACGGTCGTATCGTGCTTCAGAGTCGTTTTATGTTTGATTAAAGAAAAGCATTAAGAGACTTGACTATATCATTTTTCAAAAAATATATTGAATTTTTAATACAATATTGTTAATTTACTTTGCTTTTATCTAGCGGCATATAAATCTACAAAAAAAATAGTACAACGATTGAATACAATTTCCTGTCCCCAACAATTGTTGTGTTTGACAGAAAATAGCGGTTTCGAGCACTTATTAGCAAACTGACGACCGCTTAACGAAATGGCATATTGTGTCATACTGTGTCATAGAACTGGCAGTTAGTTAAATAAGTAAGCGCTCGCAATCGCTATTTTAAGAAGGAAAATGACGTTTGCCTCCTATAGGTACTAACCTTTAAACCTACTAACCTCTTCCTAAAACTTGAAAAAAAAACTGTGACAAGGAACTTCTTTTCGTTGGCTATTGTTTGCGTCATCGTAATTTTCACGCGTTACGCACCCTAGCGGGGCAGTTTTCTATGTTTTAGTTTCGGTGGCCTAGATGGCGGTTTTTCGACACAGATAGCGCTATGATCTAGAAAGACCTGTTCTAAATAGTATGCAAGAGATTGACCCCACACATTTTATTTCGTTTCATGTGAAAACCCCGCTATTTACGGCTTATATTATTTTAAAAGGCGAAGAAACGAACCCATAAAATTAGTTTTGGTCGTGACGCATGGATTTTTACTTTTGGGGCAAGCAATGTATGGCGGGTCGACCGTGTCCTTTGGAAGTGACGAATTTCCGTTTTTATATCAATTTGTGCTTTACTTGAATTTTCTGTAGTTTTGTCATATTAATTCGTTTTGTTCGGCTTAAGTTTTAACTACATTTTACATAAATCTAAGTAAGTGGTACGAAGTTCACCGGGTCATCTAGTTGGTAATAAAATTTTCGGTGTTTATATACCAAAAATACAATAAAACGATTTTTGGATTTTTGTCAAATACGTCGTTGTTCTAAGATCATGACGAAATAGTTGAGTGCCTATTCACACAATAAACACTTATGTACCTAGGCCAGTTACTAAGGTTAGTAACAAACCTTTTTTGCTCTTTATGTGTTAAAACAGTAAAAAACTGAGAAGGCTTAATTCATATTTCATTTGTAATCCCGACCATGAGCCCATGTCAGCTCCTGATAACGAATATTATTCAATGTCCTGCATAATTTATCTAAGCTACAAAAATACGGTATCACGTAATAGGACAGGACCATCAACTGATAACAGCAGGCCTACCGAAAAACGGCACTGATAAGGGAGATAGTGAAACCACTGGACCACATAATACCTTACTGAACTGTTCAATGTGACCTTTTTTTTTCTCGAAATTCTAGACAGAATTACCGAAACATCCTGAAGCATGTACGAGCTTTAATACTTAATTGTCTCTGATAAACTACTTACTTTCTTCAAAGGTTCAATAGCTCTGTCAAATTATTATTTATTAGTTTTAAAGTTCGATTGAAAATCTTAAAAATACTATTATACTTTCTAAGGTTGTCGGGCCTTAGTTGAGAATAAATAAAGGCAAACATAAAGAAATTTGCACCAGACAAAACACCAACTGTCTGGAATTGAAGTACCTAATGAATTTTCTTCCTTGTGTTACGAAGTACCAAATAGTTGACTGGTCGAGAATGCCATAAGGCATTAAGTCCGCCAATTGTACAACTCACAGTGCAATAGAGTTAAAATAAATAAACAACCATTATGACAGGGGCGTCTCCCATAAATACTGAAATACATAATATATTCCATCCATGACTTAGGCACAAAAAGGCACAGAAAATATTTATGCAATATAGATACTAATTACAATTATATTAATTATCTTGATCAAGTTATCTCGATAACCGCATCTATATCATGCAATTTATGTGTATAAAATTATCACATGCCTCGGCTATTTTTATCAAGTCGTCAAGATGTAACGTCAACGGTAATTTGCTTGTTTCTTACGGTAGTTACCGGTCATAATGATGATTACCGCTTAAATGAATGCACACTACTGTGCAAGCAAGCACGAATAATTTGCATAAAAGTCAAGTATCGGTAACGTAAACAATTTGTATGAGAATCGTAAGAGTGCCTTTATTATATTTATACGTAAAACAAACCTAATTTGGCAGAACGAATGTGCTGTGACGAATACTTGACGCATCGTAATGTAATCGTGCGTTAAACGCAAAAGTTCATATAGGAATATGAACTTTTTGGGTAAACGTATCCTATGATGTACACCTACTAGCGCTTTGCGAGGACGAACCTTTCTTGGACGTAGAACCGTAAGTGACGATAACTGGCTATCATAATCGCGAAGTAAATTCACAACGCTTATGTTAAGAATACTTCAAAAGTTCGTGCTTGGGCTACAGCACTTTAAACTGTATGTATCAAGTCGACATAACATAGGATTCCCCTCAATGAAAGTAACTACTACATAGTAGCACAGAAGATATAATTTAGAACAAACTAGGTAAGAGAGAAATCTTAAAAACATGACTAATTTATGCGAAGTAAAAATTACTAAGTATACTGACACTTTACTAATATGTCAGTAAAATGATAAGGAGGCCTGGAGATAATATAACTTAAAGCCTTCAAAGCTTTTTCAGAAATATTATTTTTTAATTTTCTTCAAAAAGTACAATACTGTTTATCGGTGTGTAATTTTTTGGAGGTGTTTTGACCTTAAGGGGCAGCTTTTAGTATATTTCTATCAGGAATAGCTTTACGAAAACAGCTGGGATATAAAATAAAAACTTTTGATGTTTTGTTGTAAACTCAAAAATCAATCATTCGCATATGGTTTTACATTGTTTTAGATAACACTTTTGTAATAGACTTCACTATTTATAAGGTAGTCCATCTATACACGTTGCCGATCAAAACACTATTGGAAAATGCGTACACCGACCTAAAAGATAAACAAACATGGCCTACATCAGGTGTTATTTCCATAGTTTTATATTGAAAATAAAATTGATGGTAGAGATAAAAACTGAGTAGATGTAGATATCTGCTAACAAACTACTTAAGTATCACTACAAATATAGTGGATATTATTGTCTACATAGTCGTTGTACATAACAACTTTTTAGTGGTCTAGGTTTGCCTTTGCAGCTGCCATTTTTACGATTGCCAAAAGTCTAGTAAACACAACATTTCTGCATTGTAATTGCTCATGGAAAGAGTGCAGTTTAAATGATTTGAATGAAAAAAATATGTTACATTTATTCTATTTTTGACCAACCTAAAAATACCTTTACCAATGGTCGTTAAAATAGACATTTGTTTAAGGTATTTTTTTCTTTAAATCATGTATATTTGTAAATATTCAACCGCTGGTTACGACTTTTAATCATTACTTGGGAGACTATTGGTCACAAAACCGGCCCATAGTACTCATACATATTCAATATGGGTACTGAGTATTAATGATTCATAGGTCGTTTTGTTTCTTTTAAGATGCCTTTGAGAAGACTAGTCATAAATTATGATCTAACTTCATTGTTGATTACCATGGCGCCTATTTACAAATGGACTCCGCGTCTAAGTATGGGTGGTGCCCAATTTTTATTAAATAGACTTATGTCATATTCATCTCGTTATGACATTATACCAACAGAAACGTAATACGATCACGAACTTTATTTTAGAGCCCTTTTTCCAATTCCAAAGTTTAATGAACATAAATATTGTGTGCTTAATATCATATAGTTGTTATTAGAAAGTTGACTTTTAGTTAGATCAACTTTAAAATGACGTTAAATTTTCGAATCTCGTCTCTTTTGGCATCATTCCAACACATTATAGTTGAATTTATTGACAAACATACGCCGACAAGGCTTAAAAACGTCTCTAGATTTTTAATAATATTCGTTCAATGCCATACCATCCTAAAATAAATATTGGAGACGATATAAAATAGGCCAAGTTTAAAGCACAAGGTAAAATATTTGCTTGAACTTAAATACAGGCGTTGTTGAATTTGAATTTGAAATAATCTTTTTTCAAAACATAGCTTACTTTACTAATTTATTTTGTTATTCGTTTTATCATATCAATTGCACGTTTCATTGATACTGTTAGTTTTTCCACATCTGTTTTTAATATATCATGTTATTGTTGTTGGTGATAGTCAACGAATCAATTAGGTACATTTTTTAACAAATCACACAGCAATGTGAGACCAATTTACTCATCTACCTACCTTAAATCATACCGTATCTGGTTTAAGTTAAGGTAGTTTTAAAGACTCGAAAATAAATTAAGCAGTTACAATAAAAACAGTTTGTTTCGGGAATAAAATAAACTAAGTATACTGAGTAAAAATATGATTGTCAAAGTCTAATGTTTAATTCACATTTTACTACTCGTGATCAATAGTTAATTATTTCACGTAATGGTTAAAATCGGTCACCATTGGTTGAATAATAACAGCTGTGTGACTATTTAGAGAAAAAAGTACCTTAACCAACTGTCAGAGGTCATTTTTCTGACCATACCAACCAATCGTAAATATTCAATTGCTGGTAAAAAAATATTATAGCCATGGCATTATTCGAGCAAGAAACCTCTCTTAGATCGTAATTTCTTTCATAGTGTATATGCAAGCCAATTAGGTATTTTATGACTAATTATAATCAATTGCCTGTTTCAGCTATCATCATCTACTTTTTCCTGCTGGCAGCCTTCTTCTGGCTCAACGTCATGTGCTTCGATATTTGGTGGACCTTTAGGTAAGACTTAATAAAAATAGATATTTCGGTAAAATCTACCTCAATTACAAGTAAACATCATATTACACGCGCGTCACTATCTACCTTTGCGGTAAATCTGTTTTTAGCGATTTTCCTTGTATGTTAATGTAGTTATACTTACATTTTATTTTAAAAGATACGGTAATAATTTAACAAAGGTAGTTACTCCACTTTTTGGCAAATACGAGTACGTAAGAGGTATCTTGGTATGTACTCAATTTTTATCTTTGGTTCCGTAGCCGAATGAAAAAAACGGAACGCTTAATAGTTTTGTCAAGGTTGTCTGTATGTCTGTCCATCCGTATGCACATTGTAGCCACTTTATTCAAAAAAAAAATTACAGTTGGTAGGTGTATATGACATTATTAAATTATTAACCACATACGTGGAACTAAAACATTTTTTGCTTCAACCTATGCGTGTGGGGTCTCCATAGATACTTAGGCCTTTAATATAACAAAGAAGTTCTTAAACTCATTTTTTCCCAAAGTCAAACATTTGTAACATACTTTTTAAGTGGTAAAATGGGCGTCCCCCACTCTTACTTTTGAACTAAGAAAGTGGATAATCAGTAATCCTTACTATCTTCTACTCATGTCAACTAGAAGTGATAGTGCATCATTTTGCCAATTATTACTCTGTAAACTCTTTACAAACATGAATATAACGCCATTTTGCTCTAATGCTTTTTTCGGCTTTAACAACTCCATTAGTTAGCTGTTTTGGCGGTACCACAAATAGTTATCAAGAACATAGCATTTCATCGGCTATAGACAACAAAGAAAGAATTAAGTAGTTAATTACTTTAGTAACTTTTAAACAGATCAGTATGTAGTAAAATTTATAGTTTCGGGTGTGTTCGTATGTCAGCTATTAATCTTGGTCACTTCTTCGTTTGTATTTAGCTTTATCGTTAATTAACCGTACGTTTCCAGGTTTTCGGACATTTTAATTAAGCGTGAACGAAGCAATTAAGTGAATTTGAAATGCTTGTTGGTGCTGTACATTTTGCTTGCTGTTGCTTGTACATTTTAATTAAATTTAAGTTGGCTTGATTAAACGAGGTATAGTACAAAAGTAGGAGTAATACTCAATACTTACTAGTATTTTTTAATCGGAAAATTATCAATGAGATTTGATCAAGCTTAAAATGAGGCATCAGTCACTGGTTGTATACTATCTTTGATTTTTACAATAAAGATAACTGAGAAAGATTCTGCTGGTCAAATATTAAAATTATCTTTTTTTTATACTTATGTTTCAAGTTAAAAATTTAGCGTGCTGGGTAACACCATCATCATTAAATATATAGTATAGTATGCAATAATAAAATATTGTTATGCTTCATAATGATATTTTTGTTGCGTTTTCCTAAATTTTTACTACATTATGCTCCTGCACCCACTTATAATCTTTCTGCATGACTTAAAGGTATGACTGGGAGAGAATGCTTTTAGCATTAAGTCCACCTTTTGTACACTGTTACTTGTGCAATAAAGTTCTTAAATAAATAAATAAACATCGGTACTGGCAGAAGGCTGAAAATAAAGTATAACAGGAAAGGCTTTGACTGGGTATTAAGAGGTGGAAAACCCAGAACCGCGATGTGGAAAACAAAAGAGGGAACCACCACACTGTCTTCCTTAATTTGATGTTAAGGTAAAAACTCCACCTACAAGAGCCCAGGGCCCCTATTTTTGAATCACTCGCTTGGATATGGCGAGTGATTTTCGTTCGAAAACGATTTTTTTTCTATGACTTTTGACACTACGTCGAACGAAAATCACTCGCCATCTTGAAGCGAATGATTCAAAAATAGGGCCCCTGGTCATAGATAATCACGTAGATCAAGTATACATCTGTTTGCAATGTATTTTAATATTTTTGAACCTCTATCTGCATTACCAAACGAATCCGTGGTCCATCTGCGTCCTACTTAGCCGTCTAACCAATTGATTTTGTCATTTATTAGTGATTGACGTAACATTTTGAAAATAGCCCCCTGTGCGCTCAATTCACTTGCCAGATGACAGCATCTGTTAGGGAATTCCGTAATAAATACCATCAGCTCTTAATTGATATGGACACGCGACGGGTTTTTATTGCCTAAAAATCAGGCTTGTAATAAATTAATGATCGTTTTTTGTTGCCACACATGTGCTTACATTTGTGAATTGTCATGAGACATTGTATATTGAGTTCATCTATATTCTGAGTTGGAATAGGCTTAGATTGAATAGAGTTTCATTAGTATCTTTATACTTCCATGACGCAAGAATATTCACCATCATTATCATCGTCATCAACCGCTGATCGTCTTCTACTAAAACAAAAGTAGATGTTAAACTAAAGTGTACTGTTTGTCAAAGTAAAGTAGATAAGCTTCTCTAGTTATTTACTACTTATGAACGATTATCCAATGACGATTATCTATACGATATATCTGACATGAAATAGAATCCATCTTAATTGAAACCTAAAATATGAAAGGCTTATTATCTTATCAGAACATCCATGATAATCTTAATTATTAGCACGGTCTACTTTATGCGACAAAAAGCTGAAAATATTTATGTCCAATAAGTCCTTCAAACGATAAACTCACGTAAGCTGACTAATTTATTTTACAGTAACATGTCACATCCAAGTGGTTTTCATGGAAATGAAAAATATATCAATGATTTCGGTAGAAAGCACTTTTCCACTCCCTAACTAACATTAATGTTAAAAGAGTGTCAAATAGTTTATCGGATATCAACTTGTTATCAAAGTAAAGTGTTTTGTTAGCGTTAGGCATATTGATTTGCCGGCTTTCAGTGTTCTTGCTGAATTTATTTTTTTATTGGATAATCGTTCGACTCTCTCGACAATCTCAAAAATCTTATGAAAAGACAGTCGACCTTGATCCAATTCTGCAATAACTTATAGTGTGCCTCAATACTTAAGTTTGAGGGTAGTTGTTATTGTAATAGATTTTAAGTTAAGTCATTAATCTTCTGAAAAGAAAATCGTTCTTGATTACACTCTGCATTAAGTTATAGTGTCCCTCGATACTAAAGTTTGAAAGTAGATTATTGTAATAGATTTTAAGTACCAATTTTCTATATTACAGTGGCAAACGTGGCCTATCCTTGGAGAAGCTGTCAACGCGTGGTCGTTTCTACGCGTACGCACTTTACGCGTTCAGCATACCGACAGCACTGACGATCTTACTGTCTGCGCTGGAGTTTTCTGGTCTACCGCCACACCCCTTACTGCCCATGCTTAGGCACCAGGGATGCTTCATTTTTGGTAACTAAACATCTTACATCTTCAATTTAGAGTTGTCAAATAAATAACAGCGGCCAGGGAATTAATATTTTTGAATCACTCGCTTGGATATGGCGTGTGATTTTCGTTCGAAGACACATAAAAAATCAACGGAAATCACTCATCTAAACGTGAGTACTCATAAAATTTTGCAATAATTTTTCAAATCCTTTTTATGTAGATTACAACTTGTTTTCATTCAAAAATTCGACTTTAAGCATTAAATATCACTCGCCATCTTGACACGAGTGATTCAAAAATAGGGCTCCTGTATTTTGAGTCTGTTATCTCTAAGGCAGAAAATATGCGTTTAGCAGAAAGCATGATTTATCATGACTGCACTTAAGATGTGTTCTATATGCTTATGTTTTACTATGCTCATGCATTTCTGGAAATTACTATCACTGATCGCAGAGATAAAACCGGTGGATCCTGGATAATCAGGAATTGTTGGTGAGATAGTTCCATTTAATGTCCGTAATGGTTGAAGTAAACTGTTTTTTTTTTGTTCGGAGCGTTATGCATATTTGTCGGCTACCAATGTTCTTTTTGAATTTATAAACTGAATTTGGAAACTAAATTCTGTTTATACTGCAATCATCATTTTCTTAGATATTTATGTTAAAAATTATGTATTTTAAAGTGTAGTCTCACATATTAAATCTTAATTAAATGTTTAAATAAATTTTACTTCTTCCTTAATTTTTTGATTGTCTGTTTTCCCGAAGTTTTGATCACCAATAAATATGGATCACAAGAAGATTGACCAATAAATATGGATCACAAGAAGATTGACCAAAATCCACATAAGTAGGTTAAATATATCGTTGAATAAGTTCAAAAATTTAGCAGCAGATATTAATCCTACATTTGATTTTAATTTGAATATCGGTCAGCATAAAGAAAAATGTGGTTATTAAATGCAGTAATAACAGAGCAAAGTTCGACAGTATTTTCATCAAACATATAAAAATATTGTAAACGTAAACCTAACCTTTTCGCGTTTCAGGAACAAGCAAGCTTATCTACCTGTACGGGCCGATCATCATCCTATGCGCTGCGAACATGATCTTCTTCATCCTGACAGCTGTCAAGATCGCGCAGATAAAGCAACAGACCTCAGTTCTCAAGTCCAAGGAGAGCTCTACCCATGATCAGCACAGGAATGACAAGCAAAGGTAACGGCTGTTGATTAAAGTAGAGACAGATATAAAGAGGGAGAGAGAGCGACAATATTATGTATGATACAGAGAGAAAGAGTGCCAAAGTCTTAAATACTGATGAAGTATAAAGATTCTTATCCTAGGTATTTCGTTTAAAAATGAACACATCTCGTTTTTTTTTGATCATTTGGTCTGTATCATTTTGGTCCATTTTTATTGATTTGTATTTTCCACTACTTATCAATCTATTTTAGCTTAATAATTTCTTTTTTGGATTAATTTGTGTACACATGCGTTGAATTGCAGTTCCGCACCTATTTTTTAGATAATAATTATGTTTTATGTTGTAATTTGTTTTGTGTAAATTAAGAAATTAAAATAAAAATAAATAAATTTAATACAAAATATTTTATTGACAGGAGAAAAGAATCGTTACTTCATTTAGTATAAAAATAAATAAACATAAATAAAAATTAACGTGTACCACCCCCCCCTTACTTTCACTATTACTCTCTCTGTTTTTTAATTAAATTTATAATATGTATCAAAATAACACCTAATCGACTTACACAATTAGTGAATTCCTTTCAGCTTCTCACTTTACAAAAACTTTTCCAACTTCAGACTCCTACTCTACGTCAAGTTGTTCGCTGTGATGGGAATAAACTGGATTCTTGAGGTGATCAGCGCCATCTACCCGCAAGCTAACGGCATCTGGCGCATCACGGATGCTTATAACGTCCTCATCGGAGTCATTATATTCATCATCTTCGTCTGCAAGAGGAAGATCTTCCACCTCATCAAGAAAAGGTTCGTTGACATTTGAAGCTAATAACATTGTTATTCTGCTTTTGATTTAAATTGACGTGTAAGTTTTTCGTAAACTTAACATTCCTAAGTACCCTAATTTAATTATGGCAACGACACCAACGGCAAGAGCGTGACGCTTTAAATTAAGAATTTAAATAAAAATATCATCTGTTGCTAGAATCAGTTACTTATCTGCAATTTTAAATACCTATATTTTTTTATTTGTTTTTCCGTCGACTATAAATATACAAATCGATCTTTACCTTGGATTTAACTGCACAGTTGCATCTTGTTCAGACATTATAATTTAACATAAAGACAAAATAATTTTACAAGCATTCTAATATTTGTTGAAATACGTAATCAATGTTATGCTAATATGTTGTTTATAAATAAACGTGTGGGTGAAAGATTTGTATCGAGGTGGTGGAATTTGATGCCTAAAGGTTGTGAATCACAAAGTATTGTTCTGTAACCAGGATCAAAGACAGGTATCATCAACGTAACAGCAGTACTGGTGATGTCAGAAATCTAGAGAGTATCCACAGAAGGCGATTGGAAAGACAAGGACCAAGAGACAGCGTTGAAACCTTGAGAAGTACCATTTACATGGACACAGACGGCAGCACAAAGATTAATAGAACATCACAATTGTGATAATGGAAAGAACTTAAAAAAATAAATTAAGAAAGAAATACTCATTAGCATAAGATTAAAAAATTAAGCACCAAAGCAAAGCTGCAGCTGGAACTCCAAAAAATAAACCGAACAAGCAGAACGTAGAAGATACAAATTTAGTTAAAACTATGAAATATTTTATTCCTAAAAGATGAAATATTAAAATATTTGATTGAAATATTTGATAAAATCTGGCGCAAAATAAGACTCAATATAAAAAGACGAGAAGACATCACGACATGACATGACGCCATTACAAAGAAGAAAACCAATATTTCAAGGTATACTGACAATTTTAAACTCTGTCACAGAGGAAAGGAAAATAAAACACTAAAACCATGATCTGTTTCTGGAATTTTGGATACTAACTCGATAAACTAACGATTTGGAGGTTTACGGATTGTACATAATGCATTAGATTTTAGTGGACTATTCAAGAGTGTTTTATAATACTGCTACAAGAGGTTTTGTTTACTACGAGTATTACTGCACTCTCATTAAATTCATCTTTCACTTCTTTTTTATTTTTCTATTTTGCTTGTACATATACTTATTTTGCACTATCCTTTAACTTTGGGCATAATGTTTTCATTTGGTTGTAAAATTAAACATGTATTAAAAATTTTCACAGTAACTCAAATAACGTATTAAATCTCTGAAAAGAACCATTTCCATCTGTAATAAAAAGAAGTATTTTAAACTCATAATCGTGAAATCAGTTCAGTCCTTAGGTTTGGGCTAAAACTTTCGTATAAGTAACTATTTGTAAGAACTATCCGTAGATGCTTCTAGATCTTTATACTTTATCATAACTCCATCAACCTCATCTTCTAGGCTGGTGTCTTCTGAGTTGCAACCGAACGGTGCACGATTATTGCCGACAGAACACGAACAGGTGTGATCCATATCATAAGCATTATAAACTGTGCTAACATTTCGCAGCGAGGACTTGTTCTAATTACATGTTTGTTTTCACATCTCCGTGTGTTTTTGTCTTTTTTACTTTATTTTTATTTTAAATCTGGAACTTTGGTTAATTGGACCAATCTGAGTGGTAATTTATTAAGTTCATGGCTTCATAATGATTTTAGTAGGTACGTTCTTCTAGGTCTCTCGTGCTTAACCACTTTTCAACGAAGATCACTTGCATACACAACAGAATAATGGCCATGGGTGTATCTTCAAACAAAGGCGTTGCAAGGTGCAAGAAATTAGGTCTCTGATGGTGGTTAGGCGCAAAAGACCGCGACCGCACTTCCCGATTAATTAGATTCGTATCGTTAGTTTTGCTCCTTTTTTCATCGATGATTTAATTTCAATTTGTTGATAGATTAAAATTGGTAATTTAAAAACCTTCTACTTATTTATTTAACTGCAAATTTGAATTTGTACCCTGAATCAAATTATTAAATCACTCAAGATGATGTCAAAATTGCTAGTAGAAGTAGCACACAACTTCATTAGCATTTTATTCTGCATGAGGTTTTAAAAATGTAACCGGATTTACTATTTGCATGAATTTGGATTAACAATGAGAAGAATAAATAATGCACTCTTTGTTTGATCCTACTGTATTATTTGCACATCTATATACTAAGATTTTTCTATACGACAGTGGTAGGATATATAATTTTGTGACTAATTTTTAATCTTTAAGAAATCTACGTTTATGTTAATAGCGTATAAACCAATATGCTATTAACTATTAACTTTATTTTGTACATAACAAACTTACAGTACATAATATTGATCAGAGTTAATTAACGAGGATTATTTTAAAAACTAAAGGATTTGGCATCCTGCTTGCGGTCTGCAGTCCGGTCCATACAAAATTGACTGAATGCAGACAATTTTGTATAGACTGGACCGCAGACCGCAATCAGTGTGCCAAATCTTTTATCGGTCTGTTATGTTCGATGGATACTGTCATCTTTAAGCTTTGAAAATGTAATACTCTTACATTTTCGAAGCTGTTTAACCGAATTTCAAGCCCAAACCAGACCAACACGTCAAGTAGCATAACAGAAGCAACCTGCCACGGTCAAATCTGTTTCACGTAATTCATAAAGTTTCTTTTAATGCCCGCATTACAGCTTTGCTACTGACCAGCGTTTGGTTTGTTCTGGACTTTACCAAATGTTTGAACAAAACTGAAATGAAATGTTTGTCTCTTTAGGTACAGGCAGCTGCGAGGTGATCCCATGTCCAGAAACCAGACAACAGTGTCTTCTCGGACATCTTCGAGGGATGAGACAAGACTCAACTCCATTAAAATGCACGACAAATGCAATCAGATAAAGTAGATGAACCAGGAGTTTGATTTTGGTCTTAATGGTGGCTATGTTTTTTATTACCCAAACACAGGCTTGGTCCTTTTGTATTTTTGAGGTCACCGCCGCCTAACCACCTAAAAGACCAAAATCGCTTGCACCTCGTTTGTCTTTTGTATCTTTGTTTGATTGTATCTTTGTTTGCAGTGACACTCGTTTTTGTGTCGTGTGTGCAAGCGATTTTCGTTTGAAAGCGGTAAGGCGGCTGAGACCTCGATTTTACCTTAAGATTTACTATAACTTTATCTACCTCAAAACAGGATTAGTCACAGCGAAAATTAAATTCAGTTAAGGTTCCCCCTTATTCCAAAAACTTAGTACCTGGCTTAGAACCAACCAATCTGAAACGTCTGTTTCTTATCGACAGTGTTCAATAATGGAGACCGTATACTTTTTTAATCATGGTTTTAACCAGGTACTATCTTTTTTTATAATAAAGGGGATAACGTTTATGCCCGGAGTTCGGTGTTTCACCCCCGTGCCTCGCAAAGCACGTAAAGCCATTGTTCTCCCAGGACTCCTGCGCCTGATCTCTCTCCGTACGTGTCAGATTGCTGTCCCATCGGGCTATGAGAGTGTAAGGAATAGAGAGTGCCCTAGTATAGCGCAAACATCTGTGCACTATAATATCTCCTGCGTACCAACCTATATCTGTTGAGAGGGGGGCCGCCATTACCGAAAATCGGTCTGGAGCTCTATTTTTGAATCATTCGCTTCAAGATGGCGAGTGATTTTCGTTCGACGTAGTGTCAAAAGTCATAGAAAAAAAATCGTTTTTGAACGAAAATCACTCGCAATATCCAAGCGAGTGATTCAAAAATAGGGGCCCTGGTGATATTATTATACTCGCCATAAGTACTAAATGCATGTTTTATGCTATGAACAATTCATATTTCTATAAAGCTACGGTGTAGCCGAGAGTCACGTAGAGAATCTAATGAATCTATCTTGGTCTGACTTTGAATAAGTTTTATTAACAAAGGATCTCTATTAAAGCTTGATAATTAAGGTGATGTCTTTTCGCTTTGGTGCAGACTACGATATTTAATAATTTACTTGTAAAATCAAGAATATCTATTTTCTATCAAATCTACGTACTTGCACGGTACCCAGTTTGTGCACTGGATCTATTGCATTTTACGTAATGAAAAATTATTTTTATAATTATGTATATGTATCTATTAAGCACTTTATGTTAGATTTAAGTAATCATATACTTTTTTTAATATAAGTAATTACACAATTTGTATTCTAGTCGTTGTATTCTTATTGTTATTATGTGTTAGTTTCTGTAGACTTTAAAAATATTAAAATCACATTATAAAAAAGTATTTTGTTACTTTTCTTATCTGTTTCATACTAAACTAACACATAGCTGTTAGCTATAATAATCATAAAACGTTATCAATGTAAAGCGCGCCTATATTAGGATAAAAGCTCTTTGTATTTTGTAGACTGATAAACATACCTAAATTTATGTAACTACCTACCTAGTTTTAGTTAAAATAATGTCGTTATACTTATGCATTTGTGACGCACCGGTCTTAATACTTTGAATGTGTACCTAAATAAAAATTAATGTGACTTACAACGCGTTGTTTTATTTATTTAATTAACATCAATCCACGGCTCTACTCTTAACCAGGAGGCCGATTCTCGCATGATCGAACTTATTTCGTGTGGTAATTCGATTACGAGTATCACTGTTTTACAGAAAAAATCAAGTAATACTGCGCGTGGCCTGTAATAGAAGCAAAAATTTTAATAAACGATTCTACAGAGTATACGTAGTTACCTGATCATTGTGCTGTAAAATGCTTTAACTCAGAATAATATAGTAATCAAAAGTTATAATCCCTAATCACTGAATAGATAATAAGGTTAGAAATGCTCTGGTCAGTGCAGCAGAGGTGAGCTAGTTGTGAGCATATGCACGAGCAGTACTTCAGCCGCGTGACAAGAGCGTTGCAGTAATATTCTGCAAGAACAGCGATTTTGTTGCACCAAGTATTTAAAAAAATACTCATTGATGACTGTGCACGCAAACTACTAACAAAATTCACCTGGGTAAATCGGCATTCAGAAATTCAGTTATAAAGATGTTAGGGGAATAGAACTTGTACTGTGTTGGTGCTATAAATAACATTACTATGTTTTTATGTATCTCTGATTTGCTTTCTTATGGGTGCATGTATTGCACTGGTCTGGAGGTGGCTTGATCTTCATATGTAAAAGGTTTATTAATATTGTGCAAGATGGTAATTGTGTGTTTTTTCTTTCTTTTTTAGTTCTGACGTTTCGCTATTAATTTATTTATTAACTTATTTTTTCTGTTTAAAACTGTACTCAATGAGTGTTTGTTTACAACCAACCATTCGATGTTATGAATTTAAATGATAAACTTGTAAAATGACAATTCTTTATTGGCTGTAGGTAATATTAATAATTTTGTTTGTTTTCTAAATTTTAAGAGCTGTGGATTGATGTACATTAAATAAAATAAAATAAAATAAATAAATAAAATTGCTACCTTAGCACGCAATGTATCGCATCCAATTTGCTTGGTTCGCTTGCGTACACAACGATAGGGATGTAGCTCACGGCACAGTAAAAATATCGATAAATGGTAATTTCCCTACTGATGTTTTAGGAGATTAAAACATGATTAATTAGTTAAAATAAATATTGTTTAGTATTTATTTATAACAAACTAGCGCCTTCCCGCGACTTCGTTCGCACGTCTAAGTTTTACCGTTCCCATAAATCGTAGAATTTTTTATAAGCTCATACGCTTTACTACTTCTATAGTCTTCCCCTATAAATATGCTATCTAAAAATGTATCTGACATATTTTATAACCAGTCGAATAGTTTCTGATATGCTCGTTCAAACAAACAAACAAAAATATCCAGCTTTTTAATTAGTATATTTATATATTATAGATAAATGTTATATGTTTTTACGTCCTTTGACACAGACCTGACTTAAATCGGGTATGATTTTTTTTCTTTTTTTTTATGTTGCATGTCTTAGTTTTATTTTTTCTTGTTTGCTATTAATAAAATAAAGTTTTTCAAACTTATACGGGGATATTATCTTTTTAATAAACAACAATATGGAAATACTTTCTACGCCTATTGTCAATTATATGTAATTCTTTCGGATGCTAGTAAGAGTAGGCTATTGCTATTGTGCCATGTTTTCTTATTGTTTTCTATCGGAAGGTAATTGTACAACCCTTTGATGCGATCAAATGTGCCGTAAAATTATACAAATACGCAAAACTAAAATCTTATGGTTTTTTTTTCAATTCATATTGAAAAAATACATTACACCGGTAAAATTGAAGTTATCGATATCGATCGACCTAAAATATCGACTTTTACCACAACGTAGTATTTTGACATTAAAGAATGAACGTAGCGGAATGATGATTGATGGTTCCACTGCTAGCAGCTCTGTGATTGGTAGTTGGTTTTACGTACTAATCACACCAATTACAGAGCTCCCAGCGGAAAGTGTGATTGGTTTGTGATATTGATGCGTTGATTCATTGATTGGTGCTTTTGGCACTGCAGCAACAACGCCGTACCGCCCACCGGCGACACAGGTTCTCATACAAAAGAACTGTCAGAACGTTTCTAACCTTATTTATCTATTCAGTGTCCCTAATCAATGTATATCAAATATTGTAGTAAATGACAATGTCAAGTTCTATGGCTGGACACATTTGTTTGCGATATACTTATTGCTGGTTCGATTTATTTTGTTAGAAAATGACAAACATTTATTTTTCATTATTTTAAATTAAATCCATTTAGAATTGATTACTGGTTACTTATAGAGCCTATATTCAAAATGTTTGCTTACATGCCACACCCTGAATATCCACGTAAAAAAACTACCGCACGAAAGTATTCAAAAAAGCATATAAATCGTGACCCGGCTAAAGCAATAACTGCATATTCTTTGAAAAAGAAAATTCGATCGGTGATTTTTTTTCGTATACGAACTGCTCGAGTGAATTGGCCTCCTGCCGCGGACATAATATGTATTTATTTATTATTTATTTACCTCTATAATGAATTTACAACAAATCTTAACTTAGGGAATTATGGTTTTACCGAACGCTGCGCTTGTTGAGTCGTCATCGTACTCGTTCTTATGAATTTGATGTAGATAATGTATTTATCCCACAAAGATATCATAAATTATAATGCTTAATATACAGGGTGTAAAAAAGGTACGAGCTATATTCAAGGGTTGTCAATCGAGTTTAGAATACAGGAAAAACATATTTTTATTTTAAAGAAAAGTTTAAAAAAAATCTATATTCTAGACTCGACTCTTAAACCACCCCTTGAATTTGGCTCGTACTTTTTCCTACACCCTGTATAAGGCAGAAAAAGAAGCACCTGTTCACCATAGGTGTGACAGACAGCCCTCTGTGCAGAGGCTGCATGGAGGAAGAGGAAACACCACAGCATGTGCTCATAGAGTGTACAAGCGTGGCAGAACAACGGGCAGACAAATTCTTAAATCCCCAGCGTCACTTCAAGATGCCTGTGGCAGCTTTGGAAGGCCGCTAGCCTTCTGGGAGAGCCTGGAATGGTTGGAATAGATTAGAAGGGGAACACACGCACAATGGCCCAATTAAGCGGCTAAGTGCGGAAAATGCCCAGCAAAACTAACTAAGGCAGAAAAAGACTAGACATGTCCACGGATCCCTAAAATTGTTTTCAGGGTGTAATAAAGTAAGGCCAATAAATAAGTATTTAACCCTTTGAACGCCAGACATAAAAACATGGAATATGCCACCCACGCCGGGCCCTATTTTCGATAGTGCAATAGACCAAAGGACCAGTGTTGTTCAACTCTTATCGATAAACTGTATCTATATATCGTCAGTTGCAGGCTCAATTGGGGTTACTGACAAAACACAATTTGTTAGGAGCAGCGATTGAAGTTTTTTTTCGTCAAAAATTGAACATAACTTTTTTCCTACTTAATATTTTCTCAATATGTTTTCACAGAAATGCTTAGAATTCAACGCGGATTTAACTAAAATATAAATAATGTTCCAATAAACCTTAATTAAGGAAATAAATTTCAGTTACACCAAAAAATTTTTGTACTCTTGATAGTTACACTAACTTTACATAATATTTTTTGAAAGAACTTAGGACAAATTGGTGTAAGTGTGCTCAAAAATTAAAATAGTTAAATACATTTTGGTGCACTGGCTGGTTTTTATGTACTTGGTTGCTTTATAATTTGGGTAAAAGTATTAAAATCAAGGGAATTACTGAAAAAACATCCTGTTGTCATTTACACTAGTTTGTTTATTTTACTATAGTTCTAAGAAAAACGTAGGATTATTTGAATAAAACACTATTATATTAATAGAAAAAAACTATCATTTATTGAGAAATAAAAAAAAAGTTATAAGCTTCTGGAATTTGCTTTGGTAATCTATGAAAATAAAAACAAAAACTTCTTAATAGAAATGAACTTTCACATGTTTTCTGACAAATAATTAACACAGGTAATTGCATCAGGTTTCATGGAATGTTTAGTTTTGATAGATTTTACGTCTTTTTAGGGTTCCGTAGCCGAATGGCAAAAACGGAACCCTTATAGTTTCGTCAAGTCTGTCTGTCTGTCTGTCTGTCCGTCCGTATATCACAGCCACTTTATTTTGAAGCTATTAGCATGCACATGCACACCGCTGAAACTTGGTAGGTAGGTGTATCCTCTTTACCGCTTTCCGATTCAGGTACAAAAAAAATTAAAAAATGATATTATAGGGGGGGCTCCCATTAATGAAACTAAAACCAAAAAAAAATTTTTACTCAAATCTATACGTGTGGGGTGTCTATGGATAGGTCTTTCAAAATGACATTGAGGTTCTTCAAACCATTTTTTCTAAAAGTCTAATGTTTGATATATAGACGCTTCAGTTTTTCTAAATGTCTAATGTTTGATATTAAGTGGTAAAATGGGCGTCCCCCCATCTAACTTTTGAAAAAATGAAAATTTTGAAAAAAAAATGTAATGTAGATCTCAATATAAACTTTCAATGAAAATTGGTTTGAGCGAATTCGAACTAGCAGTTTTTGAGATATAGCACATTTTTATCAACCGCAAATAAAACTTTGTCTTTCATACAAACACTATGAAAAACAAAGTTATATTTGCGGTCAACAAAATATTGTGGCATTTTGGCTAAGTGGAAGTAAGAATACCTAATTCAGTTAAAGTTGGCACGGAACCCTCAGTGCGCGAGTCCGACTCGCACTTAGCCGGTTTTTTCTTCATCGTAGCAATCCTGATCTTTGACACATGTAAGATTTTTAGCTGATACTGTTGGAGTAATAAAGATGTATCTGTCTTAGTATTGTTTCCGAGTCATAGCTAATTGGTGTAATTGCAAATCCTTTTCTTTCACATGCCTATTGTACCAAAATAGTTACAGTCATAAAGATACACCAATTTAACCTGTCAAAACTAATAGCATGTCAGTTACAACAAAATTGTAAAGGAAATTTAAAAAGTACATGGCCAATAAAAGTGATGTAATTGTATTTTATTTGAAGATATAATTTTTTTTTAAATACCATTCGAAAGAACAGAAAAAACTAAGGAATACTGTATATTTAACTCACTTGACGTAATTTTGTTAGTTACACCAATTGAACCTGCAACTGACGATATACATACATATAATAAGACTGTAACAGATCGATTTCTGTACATTGAAGATTTTTATGAAAAATTGTTACAGGGGGTCTTAATTACCGTAATAGAAGCCAAAACAACAATTTTTAAAATTTTTGTCTGTCTGTCTGTCTGTCTGTCTGTCTGTCTGTCTGTCTGTTTGTCCGGGCTAATCTCAGAATCTACTGGACCGATTTTGATGGGGCTTTTTTTATTTGACTCAGCATCACTTGGAGAGTAAACTAGGATAGAAATTATCACGCCAATAGACTTAGGGGATAGGCAGAAAATATATATATAAAAGAAAGTCGTGTTTGTTACAACACTTATAACTTGAGAACGGCTGAACCGATTTGGCTGAAAGTTGGTGGGGTGGTAGCTTAGAATCAGGAAAAGCATATAGGATACTTTTTGTCCCGCTAGACGGGGCCGGGGCTGGGGTAGCACGGGACCGGGACGAAACGGTGGGGAGGTAGCTTAGTACCAGGAGAAGGACATAAGATACTGCATATAGGATACTTTTTGTCCCGCTAGACGGGGCCGGGGCTGGGGTAGCACGGGACCGGGACGAAACGGTGGGGAGGTAGCTTAGTACCAGGAGAAGGACATAGGATACTTTTTATCCCGTTCGATGGGGCCGGGGCTAAGGCGGGACGGGGCCGAGGCGAAACAATTTAAAATAAATGTGGGTGGAAATGAATCTGTAAAGTGTTTTAATTCAATGTGTAGTGTTTCCTCCATATTGGTTTGTATAAATTAAATGAATATTTGGTACTTTATGGTACTTGCCAAAGTATAACAAAACAGTGCCATGAAAAAATTTATATTTAGATCCATTTTTTCCACACAACAAAGTAAAATGTTAGTAAAGTAGTAGTTTTTTTGTGGCAAAGTAGTAGTTAAAAGTAAAGTAACCATATTATCCTATCAAACAAAGGAATTCCTAATCGAAATTCAAATTGTGAACGTCCAAATAATCGGTATGGTCATAATAATTGATCACCTTTGATGTACCTACTACTTGCTTCTTATTGTTGTAATATGGCCAATTTTAATGATAAGTGAGTACTAAAATGTATTATATAAATACTTTATATCTTGCGTACTTATAAGTACTTATACTCAAGTATCTTATTTGTAAAATCATAAGCCTATAAATTAAAAATTCTATCCAAAGTCACTATTCCACGCGGACGAAGTCGCGGGCACAGCTAGTCAAAAATAATTAAAATGCAGTGTAAAACGTGATAAAATAAAGTAAATAACACAACAGATTTAAGTACTTTTATTTCGAAAAAAGAAAGTAATGTTACAAACACATTTTTATTTAAAAAACCTTACATAAACAAGTATTGAACATATCAGTCAAGCAGTGGATTCCCCGCCCTAGCGACGGAATAATACGTCAATGGCGTATGTGGAGGGGTATTTTTTTAATAATTTTGTGTGAAGTAAGTAAAGTAAGTTATATATATCGATAAAACTAAAAGTCATAAAAGTAGCAATGTAGGTATACTTAAATCATAAGGACAATTTAAAATAATTGATAATTTTTATTTGAGGCTTTTTTGGAATTGGAATATTTAGTTGACAATGTTGGCATGGTTAAAAGGACGAATTCGTTTATTAGATGCTAAGTATATCATTTTCCTGTGGTTTAGTATAAAATTAGAGGTTTGATCATGTAGCAAAAAATTATCCTGTAGCTTAACTTATTATTTCTCTCGAGACATGGTCGCGCCGAACTCGGTCATATACTTACTTATTTTGTATGGCGGTGTTCAAATCGCTGCATCGCGCGATGCAGCGATTTAGTAAGCTTTGACAAAAAAAGATTCGCCCTTGTTTCCTCTAGAACAAGTAATCTTTTCAGTACTATTCTAAAGTTTTTAGTGGCAACTTTGACCCGCACGCAAAGCGCGCGGTAGCCGCGTCGGTGTAAATGGTCGCGCGACCAAGCAAATCGCGCACATATCGCGTGCCGCAGTCGCGGCGGCAGTCGCGCCGGTTTGCACAGAGCTTTAATTGTACCACTAGTTCCGAACCCAGTAGAACTAGTTCAGTTATATGAAAGCTCAATACTATCTCACACTAAAATAAGAAAAAAAAGAAACGAATGGACATCACTATTCGACGGATAAATCCGTCTCTGGCGTCGTGGTGGGTAGTAAATTATGTCATTTTGTTGTCATGTAAAAAACCTTTTTGTATTAACTGAAAACTTATTAATTTCAATTGTTGTACTCAATACATTTAATAAAATCTATAAAAAAAAAAACTATAAATAAATATCGTCTTGCGTTTGCGGATATATCCGTCAACGGCGTTCAAAGGGAACCGATGTTCATTTACTTGTTCATAAAGATAAATTTAAGAGCTTCGTGATTTAAAACATTTATCGGTGTTGAGGGAAGCCCTTGATTATTTTTTGATTGTGTTCCTAATTATTTGACCAAGACGACCTAGACAAAAGATGGTTATTTGGTTAACTGCCTCGGTGGCGCAGCGGTGAGAGGGTCGCATTTTAAAGCGACGGCTGCGCCAGAGGTCCCAGGTTCAATTCCCGGGTCGGGCCAAAAATGTATACCTGGGTTTTTCTGTTTAGAATTTCTCAGGGTAGCCCGGAGTTTGGAAGTTGGCGGTGTTTCACCCCCGTGCCTCGGAAAGCACGTAAAGCCGTTGGTCCTGCGCCTGATCTCTCTCCGGTCGTGTCAGATTGCTGTCCCATCATGATGGGCTATGAGAGTGAAAGGAATACAGAGTGCACCTGTGTTTGCGCACACACTTGTGCACTATAATATGTCCCGTGCAGTCGGTTAGTCGTTGTGACTGGCCATCGTAGTCGAAATCGGCTAAGGGGACTATTATTTGGTTACATTCTTTTTAACCTCAACGAGGTATTTGTGAATTATAGTTATTAAATTCAGTAAATTACAATAACATTTCAACACAATGAAGATCAGAAACAGTTATTTTTCCTTATAAGGAAAAAAATAATTATTGAAATCAAGAGTCACGTATGATGCACGTTGCTACAGTTGTTTTTAGTTTTTTATGGATTTTAAAATATAGTAGAGACAAGAGCAAACCCATATTAACATTGTTTGTACCACACAATATTAATACTCATAATTATAAAGATAAAAGATTTGATTGTCTGTTTATTTGCATCGAATAGGCTACAAAACTATATTATATACTAGTTATTAAGTATAATTTCTAAAAGTTTAGAGATCCGTATGAAAATTTGCATAATGTAACCGAAGGTATGGAAGGAAAGTCTTTAAATCGCAAACACTGCGATAACTATGACAACAGAGCAAAGTGATGTACTACAGTAGTTTATATTTTCCAAAAGATGTTAAATCCTGTCTGTCCTATGACAGGGAACCTTGTGGGACACACAATAATGATCCCTATGACAGGACAGCACAGTAGTGAAGCGTAAAATAAACTATTCCAGCAACATTATCAAATTTATGAGCAATACATTAAGGCTCATAGGATTGCACACATAGCACGTCAATATGAAGCTGCTTTGTTTAATATTAATTCTTGGTTTTGTAAGCGGAGTTTTTTCTCGGGCAGATATTTGCGAAACCAAAAAGTGCATAAAAAAATGTTGCCCTGTTGGTGAGTTTGTGTATAAGCGGAAAAGGTGTGCAATTTACAACGAGACAACCTCTTTCAACATAACTTTGCCTGTATACAATGAAGACTTGGAACTTTCTAATAAGACGTTCGAGGATATTTTCCATCTTCAGCCAAACGCTTTCCAAAATGCGAGTTTTCGAATCAACGTTTTTGAGTCTATTTCTGTGAAGTTCGTCGTTTACATGACTGAGGTAAGATAACATTTATTTTATTACTTATACTTAAAAGCCAAATGAAATGGTTTAGAAAGTTTTTTTAAACATTAATTGGGGCCCCATTTTTGAATCACTCGCGTCAATATTACGAGTGATTTTCGTTCGAAAACGTTTTTTTTTTGTGACTTTTAATTCATCTTTGAACGAAAATAACTCGCCATCTTGAAGCGATTGAAAAATAGGGTCCCAGTGAGTCATATTTGTATTTATCTTTTAAGAAGCCAAAATAAAGAATATCCATCTGTTTACCTTTTCATTCCTAATCATTATGAAATTGGGTATGAAGATTTGTTTTTGTTCCGTGTATTGCCTAACCTTCCAAATTAATGACACAGATTGATAACTGCCTAATTTGTGAATCGAAGTATCAGAGTTTTACGTAATTGCTGAATTTTTTCCCATAAGTTACATATTAACGTACATACATACATAACGTTAGTTAATATATATTTTTTTTAAATCTTTAATGAATATTTGAGAATTATTTATATGTTGTCTGGCCCACAATTTATTAAGGGCTGATTTTTTTAATAGTCAGATAAGAAATTTTCGTCGAAAATACAATTTGGCTAATTTGAAAATTTCACCTCATTGTCAGCAATCATACATAACTGTTTTTTTTAATCTGTCGCTTTATAATTTGTCAGTCTGTTAGGTTTAATCTGACAATTATCAATTAATTTACACCCCAAAACAAATTTTACTGTATTTTGTTTTGATCACGAGAATTTTTTAACTAGCGAGATGAACAAACTCCTCGTTACTTGCAATAAAAAAACCGGTTAAGTGCGAGTCGGACCCGCGCACTGAGGGTTCCGTGCCACCCTAAAATGGGTTCGGGGTTTTCTTTTTGTATCTGAATCGGAAAGCGGTACATAAGATACATCTACCTACCTAGTTGCAGCTGTGTGTTCTCTATCGTGGTACCTCATATGGTATTAACTTGTAATCAGTCAGGTATCAAACGACTGCCGGGAGTCGCATAATAATGGAATTTCTATTGTGTCTCGTTCACACATACTTGACGAGTTAAGTACATAACTTACTACCTGTTAACTTCTTATATGAAAATATATATACATATATATTTACACACTCTGACTGCATGAGATAAAAACTATATTTTGTTATTTTGTCAATGGTCAAAACATTCCGCTTCATGAATATTATTTCGATGTTTTGTACTTACATTTACAGATTTTGTTTTCCTTCCTGTTCCTATTCAACTATTTACTATTATTAACGTCATGGTTATAGTTTATCTCAGCATCCTATGGGTATTGTATACAGGGTGTGACCTGTAATAAAAGCAAAAATAAATAAAAATCAGTCCTTTAAGTAACAACCAGTAATCAATTCTATATGTTTGTAATTTATTAAAAAAAATACTTTTCTAACAAAAGAAATCGAGCCAGCAACGATACGAACTTAAAATTGTTATTTACTACAACGTTTTAACGATTTTGATATACATTGATTAGGGACTATAACTTTGGATCACTATCTCTAAGTAAAAGTATTTTAGAGCACTATGACCATTGAATTACTATTACTAGCGTATGGAACTGACATCACGAACAAATTTTGTGCTCCCTAAATTGATGGCCCGGTCATCAACTCGTAGTACAAATCATGATTCGAAATTTAAATTTTCAAAGAAAACGTCACAATCTTGTCGTCGTTTTTGCGACTCATTTTTAGCTTGGCATAGCTTCTCTATACGTAGTAGTAACAGCTCACTGACTATGACCAAGTCAATGTAGCTACGTTACGTTTAATTCTTTAAAATCAATGGTTAATACATATATTTGCTCCTATTACATATGCTATATAAATTAATGAACATACAAAACACAGCTTGAAATATAAGCAGGTACTCCCATAGTTAATTATAGCGTAGGCCCTTCGGTATTTTTCCTGTAATACGCTTGTAATGCTTCTTATTGACAACTACTTAGATTCTTTAATGACTGGTTTAAATTATTCAAATAATAATAAATGAAATTAGTGTTATGTGGTGCAGAAACTGTAATGTACCAAGTACATACTTATTTTCATTGGTCATTACTACATCGGCAAAATATTTGAAATTTTTAAATTTCATTGAAAAATTATTCTCAATTAAAGAAATACACGCAAACACAAATTTTGCGTCAGAGTTTTTCGAGCGCCATCTGGTGTTTAACGGGGAAATTATGCCGAGACTTTCACAGCAGGACGCAACGCTCAGTGGCCCTATTTTGAATCACTCGCATCAATATTACGAGTGATTTTCGTTCGAAAACTAGGTATTTTCGTTGACTTTTAATTCATCTTCGTACGAAAACCACTCGCCATCATGAAGCAAGTGGTTCAAAAATAGGGCCCCAGAAGTCTACCATAAACATGACTCTACTTAGGCCCAGATTTTTCATCGACAGTTATGGTAAAGTTACGTTACCAGCGGTTGAATATACGATTTTAGTATGCATTTTTACAAAAGGCAAAAAAAACGGATACATTTTAGGTACATAAGTTTTAGTCACTTTACGTCCAATTTGTAGAGTTTTAATTAACAGTTGGTAGCATGATTTTCATATTTATCATGGACAAACAAACACTGGCTACATTTCTTAGCCATTCGTTCTTAAAATTAGTCCTGTTATTTCAGTTTAATTTACCTCATTACGATTCTTGGTAATAATATGTACTCCGGCCCTTACCGCAATCCATAATAAGAGTAAGGTACTGTGATTAATTTATTTAAACGCATTTAACACGTATAATATGAGTCATATTTATTTGTTAAGTGCAAATAAGGAATTGCTAGCATTTAATAATGTCCTCCTGTATTCACCACAGTAGAGATTTATGTTTCAACATAACCTACATAGAACGTGTGATAAATACTTGTATGTGACTTTCAATCCACTTTTGCTGATTTCATGACCACATAGAAATCAGCAAAAGTGGATTTAACCAGACCGAAAACCAAACAATGACTATTTTCATTATTATTAAGAGCCATATGACAGTTTGGAGATTCTCAGATTTTACCTAATTTATCAATGTGTGTGTGCGATTTTATATGTCCGGGACACAAAAAAATGTTAACTGTAATTAAACAATTTTGATACTTTATCTCTAGGTAGTAGGCTATGCGTATGATGAACACAGAAAATGATGGTCTTAAAAAGTCGATGTGATAAATTAATGTTATACCAGTTTTTTTGTATTTGAAATACCTATTACGAATACAGTGAATACAGTTCGGAATCAGGGCTCGCGTCAATTCCGTTCGCGAACATTTTCCTTTTGATAAGTATATAACTAAATTCACAGATTTAAACACAAACGTACAGTTATAATAACGTAAAAAACTTACAGCATAGAAAAAACGAAATGCATCCAAAGGGTGAAGACATATAGAGGCGGGTAACACGCACTGACCTGCAACGACTAACCAGTGTTGTGCCGTGTTGGCTATTTCATGGAATTGAAATGCTTTATAGAGACTTTTCCGACTCAAGTCTTGATTTGAATCTTGTTTTAATCAGTCAGGTATCAAACGACTGCCGGGAGTCTATTGTGAGAATTGAGTGAGAATTTCTATTGTGTCTCGTTCACACATACTTGATGACTTAAAACAATTTTCTAGTGTCAGTCGGTCCTTACTTGGATTGTTGTAACGAATTTCTTAAATATTTCGAGATTAAAAATAGATGACTTGGCACATCACTAGTCAGTCGGTACAGGTTGGTACCGGTTATCTGCCTCTTTATGTCTTCACCCAAATCGTGACTTCTCAGAGTAGGTATTTTTTTACGAATGTAAACTCCACGAGAAACGGGGACTAAGGGTTATTGGTGGATGATGCCATTGGTTCTGGGCTTGATCTATCACGTGTCATACCAGCTGGATGCTATGAGGATTTATTTACACATAAATGCTTTTTGGTGTAACGCTGTTCTTTGATATGATTTGTATTTTGATATATGAAATATGTCACAAGTTATTATATGGTTTGCCTAAATTGGAGTCCTTTGAAGAGTTTTAGACTTTTTAGTGAAAAAAAAAACTTCGACCACAGAAAACTTTGCTTCATATCCAGCCTCGGCGCGCCCCAGCCCTGTTTTATAATAACTTAAGGGGTAAGAGGTAAATACCAATTCAACAAAGTAAATATCATGATAATCGGTCTACCGTTGTTGAACTATAAAGTACTGTTACTGATATTACTTTATTTTATATAAATAAGGTTATTATTTGCAACCCCATACATATGCAATAGAATTGATACTATTGCCTATTCTTGGCCTTATTAATTCAGTATTTGTCTAAAATTGACATTTAACTGTTTGGTGATAGAAACAGTTTGCTCATCATATACCACAATTTTATTTTGTAGACAATTTTGGCAATTTTGACAATTTTGGTCCTAGTATCTGCACATTTTGTTTGATCAAGTTTCGAAAATACAAATTGTATATGATAAAAGATCTTCGTTATAACTCATGAACCTCTTGAAATAGTCGCCATACATATAAATCTTTCTTGTTTATAGTATTAATAAGGATTTCTTTCTATGCAAGTTTACATAACATTGATTAATCATTTAAATACAACTACTAATCGATACAAAAGAACGAATACTTTTTTGTTATAATTAGAGACCATCGACGATCCAAATGCACTATGGCTTTATGCCTGTTGCATAAAGCCTCAAAGCGAATTGGTCGCCGTATAAAAATTGTGCAAAGCGTGATATTTTCAAATTTGGAATTAGTATCATACACGAAATAAAAGAGTAGCAACGAAGACAACGTGCGACACACCCTTCCCCTCCGAGCGCTCGGCGCTGTCTGTCAAATGTCGATCGAAGATGAACGTCCGTGACAGCTCCAAATCTCAAATTTATAGGTTACTTTAGTAAGATATTTTGAATATAGTGCACAAGATAAAATCAAGAATTTAGATGCTAAGTCAAAGATAGGAACCTCTATAACATTGTTTTATCAAATAACACACAATAAGTGCAATGTATCTCAGAGATAATCGCCTGCCTTTAGATGCGTATTTTATGCCAAAACATGGTTTCAATTTTGTCTTCATTTGGAATAACCAGAGCAATAAATAAAAAAAACAGAGTCTACACCTTGTAGACGAACGTAATTCCCTTCAAGTTTATGTTATTTCGATAGCTGATGTCAACAACTGATCTAGAAAAGTGCACCAGAAAAACCGTCAATTTGGCTTCTATGATTGCAAATTACAGGCATTTTAAAGATTGAATCAAAAATTCAGAGCTTACATCTTTTGTAGATAGCTTATTTCTACACAAATCAGTCAAAAAAAGTTGTCAGTTAAGTCATTTTTGGGAAGAAAACTGCACTTGAACTTTGTTAGAAGGTAGGTGACAGCAGCCTTAATCCTTAGGTAAGTTTACGTTACCGTAATTTAACTTTAGACTGAACTACATTATTAATGTTAATGACCTAACATTAACCGTCACTAAACAGGTAACCCAAGCACGTACATGTATCCATAAAGGTTAAAGCACATCTATCCACCCGTTACGGAAACAACACAATATCAACTCGAGGCATTCAGCCTCTTTGTATGAAATTCCACACTTCAACGCACATCTATCAACTTCGTAACGTCGGATCGAGATCAAATCGAGATCCACCCTCGACCAACGGCGATTGCGTCGTTTGCTCTCCGATGCCGATCCCATGCCGAGGAGTTGCTGTTCCCTTTGCGTAACGTGCTTCCGTACTTCCATATGGTGGACGCTGGGTTGACGCCTGGTTGGTTGGTGCTTGCCTGTTTGACAAATGTGCTTTGACCTTCATTATATTCCATACCAAAGTTTAATTGGCGCTACAAAAATGTATAGAACGGCAGATTTTTTTCTTGATTTTACTATTCGTCCCGTAGTAAAAGATATTCATAGTTATGATTGGAGTTTTTATAAAGAGTTTGGATACGTAAGAAAAGTCGGGTATTGTATGTGGTCAAATAATGCTGTGCAGTAAACATAATAATATATTACTTATGTTATGCATGACTAATTTCGGTTAATAATATTGTTGTTCCCTCATTACGATTGTGTTTCAGTTTCATTGTTTATTGCAAGAACCATAACTACAGTTGAATTGCGAGTATTTACCTACCTACCTATTATATGCTTTAGATAAATATCAAGCTGATTTTGTATACAGGATTGTTGGAAATAAGACTTAATTTTGAATTATACATTAATCATCATCAAATTTATGAGCTAGGCTCTTGTCGGAGAAGCTTTTTTCCTTAAATTTCAAATTAGGGAAGATAGTGTGGTGGTTTCCCTCTTGCCTTCCTCACCGCATTTTAAGAACCGGGGGTTTTCCGCCTCTGAACACTTAAAGTGCCTTAAAATTTACGAATAAAAACCCTGGGCCCCTATTTTTGAATGACTCGCTTGGATATGGCGTGTGATTTTCGTTCGAAAACACATAAAAAATCAAAGGCAGTCACTCAAAAACTAGACGTGAGCACTCACAAAATTCAGCAATGATTTTTCAAATCCTTTTTATGTAGATTACAACTGGTTTTCATTCCAAAATTCGACTTTAAACATTGAATATCACATGCCATCTTGACGCGAGTGATTCAAAAATAGGGGCCCAGGAAACCGCATTTTTTTAAACGTTGATTTTATTAAAGTATACATGAAATTTACTTAAAATGAGTTTGCGCTTATATTATAATAATAAAAAAATAATTCGATCAGATTAAAATAAACTGTTTCTTTTAATTCGGTTTTAAAAAAATCAAAATATTTGTACATCGATGATTTTTCAGACTGGTGTTGCATACCTAGAAGCACCTAACGCCTTCGACCGATGGACGCGAGAGGATCCTGACATGTACTGCGTAGACCACCTCGGCCGGCTGCAGGAAGATGGCACCATCAAATACTCCTTTGGTCTATGGGCTACCTTCAATAGCGACCCGCCACCACAGGCCAACAGCTGGTACAGAGCAGGTAACCATAAAACATTAATAAGCTAGATTATCGATGGTTTTTATTACTATTAAGACATGTAGGTACGAAATAAAATAAAATAAAACTTAAAATTACCTATTCAAAGACAAAACCGTTTCCTTATGAAGCTCATAGAAATTTAATTAGAGATTATTCGTTTTCCTCCCCGAAGGACGGGTGTGCTCTGCCAGGACGATAATAATGAATATAACTTCTCAGTATAATTTTAGTTCACCGACCAACGTTGCCCCTTAAAATATTAAAGCTCTCTCGTTCAGCTCAAAGGATAAGTATTGCACCAAACATCATCGCCTTTTTGCCTCAAGATAATGTACCTGACATATTTTCTTACTTCAGACCACATGAACAGCCGCTTTTATGTTTGAAGAATAATAAGTAGTTCTCTAAACATACTTATTATAACTAACTTATACTTTTTTCTTATGGATCTTGAAATAGATCATAGGTAAAGGGATACTTAGAACCATCAAGATATCACCTCTAGAAATGTATGTTCAATAGTCATAATGATTTAGAAATAGTACTGGAATTCGAAGATATTCCCAATAAACATAGATTTACAGGAATACTCTGTTTCCTCGTAATTACCACGGATTCCACATAAATATATATAATCAATGAATTAGTCATTTTTGAGGAAAGACTCGTACAAATGGTAGCAAAATAAGTGGTAACACTATGATCACCAATTTAATTAAGCAAAGAATTTTCAAAATGTAACCCCCGTCCTACATCTTTTCCAGGCATGATGGTGTCTTGTGTGTTCCTGGGCCTCCTGCTTCTGGTGTACCTGATGCTGCCAGAGCTAATGAATATTGGTGGAATGGTGCTGATGGCATACGTCACTTGTCTGCTCTGTGCCTTCATCTCCTTACTCATTGTGCAGGAAGGGAATCTGAGCGATGTAGACTGTGTGAGAGTCAGTAAGTAATCCCTAAGCCTTAGTACCTTCATATACTACTATAGAATATGCGTTTCGGGATCTTCAAGAGTGATTTACTGATATGTAGTAATATAAATTAATACAACTTTTACAAAGAACAGAAAAAACATAAGGCCCCCAGCAATATACAAAAAAATATTTAAAGTATTTTTCTAATTGGTGTTGGTACCGAAAAATCGTTTTTTCTTTCTTTTAATATCGTCCGCGCGTTTAGATTTCACTCGATTCTCGTAGTAAGGTGCGTAATGTTTTCCCGTTCGCTGGGTGCGAAGTAGGGGTTGGGGAAAGACGAATCGATCACAGCGCGCACAGTGGCCAAAAAAGTTAATAGCGAAGGACAATATGTACCTATCAGTGCATAAATAAGCAAAAATAAACAAAATGCTTCGATAAACACTGCTCCGTTACGTAGTTAACTACAAGAACAAAAAATCGATCAAATTATTTGTCGATGCCACTATAGGTAGTTTCACAAATTATTCGAACATCGACGAGCTTCGTGTGCCTCATATTTTTATGATATTTAAATTTGTTTTTTTTTTTTGCATCTTGTCTTGCCCATGTTGAAGCAAAACTTAACTAAAACAATTGTTGTAGCCATTTGACATTATAAAGTCGCGTACGCACGGTTCCAATCCTCGATAATTATCGAAAGAAACAACCTCTTCAACTTAATAATGTGTTGTCTGACGCATATTTATTATTATTATTAATGCTGGTATACAGATGGTCTTCATAAATATGGTTTAAAAATTATTTATTTCTTAATTTTTTCAGCGTGCCTGAATTACTTCTTTTTCATAGCGAGCTTCTGCTGGATGAATATTATGTCTTGTGATATTTGGTGGACTTTCAGGTAAATCGTACAAGAATTAAGTCGAAAAAATAAATATAGTAGTATTGGAAACAGATGGTTCTTTATTGCTCGAATTTTTGGTAATTTAAATATTTTCCCATATAGAGGCTTAAGATTGTGATAGTTGTGACACAAACAAAACTTCCTCCAATCATTTTCCTTAATTCAGAATTTTGTGTTTTCAGGGGGTATGCTAAGGCTCGCCCTATCCATAGACGAGGAGAGTACTGCAAGTTCCTGATATACGCCCTGTATGCCTTTGGGGTGTCAGGAGCTATGACCACTGGCCTGGCTTTGCTGAACGATGCTGACCTCTCCAGATACCCTTGGTTTGTCAAGCCTAGCATACCAGAGAAAGGATGCTTTTTAGAAGGTCGGTATTACGTACATCACACTTTTTACTTAGGTAATAGAGAAGTCATGAGGATCATTTGGAAAACCGAAATAACGACGATGTATTCGTTAAAACTTAGTGAAAAATAGTTATGATTATTTTTTGAATAATTTCATATCTTTACGCAGTAATATTGTAGCTAACATGACTTATACTTTTAGCCCTTGAGTAATGGTCGAGAAAAAAAGAAAACATTACCCCTTTTCTGCTGATGATGACATCTCCATATCCTCACACTTCGCAGGTGGAGAGAAGCTTTTCTATCTATACACGCCAATGCTAATCATGATCATCCTTAACTGGTTGTTCTTCCTGATGACGGCGTTTAACATCTGGCGTCTTAGTCGAGGCACAGCTGTACTGGATTCGGCTGCTGCTGGCACCCCGGCTGCTCACCGCCAGCAGAAGCAAAGGTACGATCAAAGTCACCGCCGCCTTGCCACCTTAAAACCAAAATCGATTGCACTTTGGGTCGTCGTTGTTTAAAGTGACGCCAATTTTTATGTACTGTGTGCAAATGTTTTTTTTTGTAAGTGGTTGGATGGCAACGACATACACCATACACTTGAGATTGATATAAAAGAAAAAAGACATATATTTTTAGATCATCATGACCACCTTTGTTCTTGCTTATGGAAATAATTCTCATACTAGTCATTCGTTCTATAGTTTTAAGATATCAGAAATCGCAATATCACGGAAGATCTTAACCGGAGACATACCGTATTTTGCAGGTACTGTTTTGTGCAGGATTCTGTTAGTAGCGTACGCGTTTTAATAATATTTACACGGACATACCGTTTGAAGTGACCCGCAAAACACCGTTATTTACTGATCCAGTTTTGTCATTAAACTGGACCAGTTTTATTCGGTTTACTTAGTTAACAAAGTATTCTTTACACTCTTACAGATTTTTGGTATACTTGAAACTGTCAGTTGTAATGGGCCTCAACTGGTTGCTCGAGGTGATCAGCTCGGTGACTCCTGACCTTCTTAAAGACGTTTGGTACATCTCCGACGCCTACAACATGTTGGTCGGCCTCGCCATCTTCTTGATTTTTGTATGCAAGAAGAAGATATTTAAGAAACTTTACCTGAGGTGAGTTATCTTTGAATTGTTCACGTCATTATCATCTAAAGTAGTTTTGGTGTTGGTCTCCATGAGCAATTTCAATTCAATTCCTTTTGACAGACATGTGTAACATTTGCTTAGACAAATGCCGCATGAAACAGAATTAATTGAAGATTGATTAGAAAGACGTACATCAAAATTAATATGTTACACGTAACGCGACGACGCGTTTGGTGTATTGGTTTAAAGCACTCCTGACTATTACGCCGGCCGTCGCGGGTTCGAATCCCGCAAGGGACAAATGTTTGTGTGATGAGCACGAACATTTGTAGCTAAGTCATGGATGTTATATCTATTTAAGTATTTATGGGAGACGCCCCCATCAATCGTTGTCTGGTACTTCGTAACACAAGGAAGAAAATTCCGTACCACGATACCAGACAATTGGTGTGTTGTCTGGCGCATATTTATAACATTATTTATTTAATAGTAATTTTATGTCATTTACGGTCCTATTACTCGTATCTAATATTAATTCATATGCCAAGATTTTACAACGCGATTATCGGTCATTTTATAAATCACTTTATCATGATTGTGTAAACACTATCCGTGTCATTTGATCTTAGCTTTCAAATAACTAGACTGTGATATAGTGAATTAGTCAGGCTCTGTATTTTAATTTTAAAAATAAAACATTTTTGTGTGCAAATAACCACTGTCCATATTTATTTCCAGGTTCTTGTGTCTGTCATCATTCGACCACTACTCCTGGGCGCCTTCGTTCAACAGAAGCCGCTCCAACAGCACCATGACAGAAACCTCCAGCATCAGCCAGGATACCCCTCTACAAGTCAGCATCAACCCCAAAGGATCCTCCAACTACGCCAAGGAGAGACAATTCTTCTGAGCTTTGTTCATCACAAGAATTGTTTGCATTTTCTGTATATTTTTTTTAGTCTGTCAATTTTGCAGGTGCAAACAAGAAATGCATGTGCTGACGCCAAAAATCGAAATGTGCTACTAATAATGACAAAAGCTCTTAAAAATATTTAACTAGTTAGTGCCTACTTTATGGATGCCATTTTCGCCCGGCAATATCATTTAAGGATACTGTTGAAGCTACCAGGTACCCTGGTTACATGTACTATGTGGGTTTAATCTTTAAATTAATGATGGATACAAAACTGTCTGCGTAAGCGCTGTGCACAAGAGAAGCAGTGGCTAATTTAACTGTGCTTGTATTCTTAGCAAAAATCCAAGTCCACATGTTTCCTTTTGTTGACAACGCTCTTCGCCACCTATATCCAAAATTATTTTAACTCTCATTTAATTTTGACCACCGCCGTTCAACAAAAACACTAGCATTAGCCAGGATAACCCTCAGCATCAACCCTAAAGGATATAAGGAAGGGCAATCTTCTGAGCTTTGTCCATCACAAGAATTGTTTGCCTTTTCTGTACCAACTCTTAAATCTGACAAATTTCGCACACAAGAAATGAATGTTCAAAATATTGAATTGGGCTACCTATATTATTACCATTACAAAAAGTCTTACAAACTATATTATTAATTATTGATGCCTACTTTATAGATGCCAAATTAGGACATGATTATTATCTACCAGCAATAACATATGGATACTGTTGGATATACTAACCACGCACCAAAAAAGGGTTTGTTGCTTTCATCTAATTATGGATGCAAAACTGTCTCTACAAATGTAGGTACAGCGTTACACACGCGACTAATTTGGCTAAAGTCAGCCAATTTAACTGTACAGTGCAGTGGGTCGTAGGTATTGCGATCTTGCCTAAATCCGTTCAATTTCCATATTTTTGAATCACTCGCTTCAAGATGGCGAATGATTTTCGTTCGAAGATGAATTAAAAGTCAACGAAAATAAATCGTTTTCAAACGAAAATCACTCGTAATACTGACGCGAGTGATTCAAAAATAGGACCCCAGGCAGTTCAATTAACACTCAGTGTAAACGAATATTATTAATAATATAAATATTAAATTAAATACTACAATGATATAAATATATTCATGCTATTATATTAAAATAATATTATCAAATGCAAAATTTCGAATACAAATTGCTAATTTGACAGTTAAGCAGAGCTGCCTAACTGTCAAAGCAACATCGCAATACGCACGCAATACTCTTAGCAAATCTGCAAGCCTATCTATTTGCTCTTAATATCGCAATTCAGCATCAACCCCAAATGATCTTCCAGCTAGGTAAGCCAAGGACAGACAATTCATCTAATCTTTTTTTTTTATTCGAAATAGGTTTGCTCTTGACCATAGATTAGTAAGAGCTCTTAACTCTAGCCTAGACTCATAAGATTTCCATAAATACTGAACAATTGTTCAAATCAAACATATTTGCCAACGATTAATGAAAGGAAATGCCTTTTTAGGGTTCCGTAGCCGAATGGCAAAAAACGGAACCCTTATAGTTTCGTCAAGTCTGTCTGTCTGTCTGTCTGTCTGTCCGTCCGTATGTCACAGCCACTTTATTCTGAAACTATAAGCATCACATAGCTGAAACTTGGTAGGTGGGTGTATTTTGTTCACCGCTTTCCGATTCAGATACAATCTCTTTTCTTATTTTTATTGTGTGTTTTGAGTTCATTATCTACAATGCAATGCCACTGAAATGAAATTATAGCACAACTGATAAAAACCGGTTAAGTGCGTGTCGGACCCGCGCACTGAGGGTTCCGTGCCACCCTTAACTGAATTCAGGGTCCACTTACTTTCACTTAACGAAATCATCACAATATATTGCGACAGCAAAAATAACTTTGTTTTTCATAGTGTTTGTATGAAAGACAAAGTTATATTTGCGGTTGATAAAAATGTGCAATATCTCAAAAACTACTAGTTCGATCTCCTTCAAACCAATTTTTTTGCAAGTTTTTGTTGAGATCTACATTATATATTTTTTTCAAAATTTTCACTTTCTTAGTTCAAAAGTTAGATGGGGGGGGACGCCCATTTTACCACTTTGGAAACGTCTATATCTCAAACCTTACACTTTTAGAAAAAATGGTTTTAGAAACCTCAACATCATTTTAAAAGACCTATCCATAGACACCCCACACGCATAGGTTTGAGTAAAAAAAAATTTTTAGGTTTTAGTTTCATGTATGGGAGCCCCCCCTTAAATATTATTTTTTCTTACTTTTTGTATCTGAATCGGAAAGCGGTTAACAAAATACACCTACAAGTTTCAGCTATGTGATGCTTATAGTTTCAGAATAAAGTGGCTGTGACATACGGACGGACAGACAGACAGACAGACAGACAGACTTGACGAAACTATAAGGGTTCCGTTTTTTGCCATTCGGCTACGGAACCCTAAAAAGGATGTGAAAAATGATTGCTCAATTTTGCGAGTATACTCTTTACGGTTTTCATTCCAAAATTCGACTTTAAACATTGAATATCACACGCCATCTTGACGCGAGTGAATCAAAAATAGGGGCCCAGGAGCTCCAGGAGCTCTATTTTTGAATCACTCATTTCAAGATGGCGAGCGATTTTAGTTCGAAAACGAACTATAAATCAATGAAAACCGAGCAAATATGTACGTGAATACTCACAAAATTAAACAATATTTTTTTAATCACTCCTGTGTGTAATTAACCTGTTTTTCATTCGAAAAACAGACATTGATCAATGAATATCACCCGCCATTTTGTCGCGAGTGATTCAAAAATAGGGCCCCAGGAGCTCTATTTTTTAATCACTCGCTTAAATTTTTCTTAAGTTGTATTTTGCCAATATCCTGCTACACAACCAAACTCATATGGATATTATTACTGTATTTCCTAATCAGGAAGAGATAATATCTAGTTTTATAAAAACACATGGTATTTTATTTTAATTTACAATTATTATTTTTCTGTTAATTAGACTTATTTTTAGGCCATAATATGTGTGAAATATATGTAATCATAAAATATTTATTATTTGATATTTTCATATTACCACACACCCCGCACCCCGCGCTTTCGTCAATCAAAAATAAACGGCGCGCGCCTTGGGTGCCCTATCTTATAAGTGTGCTTATATGGTAAAAGTAAACAAATAATATCAGTGCCAGTGAGAATATCTTGATTGATAAGGAAGGATAACGTTCGGGTAAGCCCTCGTAGCATATTGGCTTATTTAGTTGTAGTTTACTAGTTATGAAGTAATCAGAGTACTTATACGACACTTTATAAAAAAATGTGTTTATTTTCCGTGTTACATTGTGCCTACTAAATATAAGTGTTCTATTAAAACAAAAAACAAATGTAGGTTTTAGGTTTAAAGAATTTATTCTCAAAAAAGATTACAAAATCCACTTACATGAGAAAACATTAATACTATGCTTATTATAAGTAACCTTAAAATTTCAACAAATCAAAAATACATATATCTAAGCGATAGAACATTAACTCGTCAAGTATGAGTAAACAAGACACAATATAAATTCCATTGTTATGCGACTCCCGGGTGTCGTTTGATACCAGACAGAGATATTTTGAATTTGGATTTTATACGTCATTGTTTGTATCCTTATGAAGACCTTCATTTGGGTAACGATATGCTATTTTGACTGTTACCAAGGTTTGGTTATGTGACAATCACTGACCGACAGGGTTTCCGTAAGGAGTGTTGTGTTGTGCTATAATCGTAATTCTTTTCGTACAAAGGGGACCAGTATATTGGTAAGTTATGATAAAAACAAATTTAATATCACAATGCTCAAATATTCGATGGTCGGGGTTATCACCAACTTTCTTTTGAAGGCGGTAAAAATATGACTCAGTTAGACAACAACGGAAAAAAAAATCCTTAAATCGGTAATAGTTGTCAAGTGCTTAGAACTGATGGAGTATCATCTTTTTTAGGTTTTTAAAAGAGGAGGTATGTACAATAAGACTATAGACATAAGAAAGTACTGCACCACATGCCTATTTTCTTTTTGTATAAAATAAATTAATGACTCTTTATATCAAATCTTAACAATAATGGTTCTAACCATAGTATGTTTTTAATAGGTACACACTTATTTTAATGTTAAGTACATAGTGTGGATTTAAATTGTTAAATTATATTGCACACAGACACACGGCTTGAGACGATTACATGACTATGCCGTCGTTAGGTATGTGATTGCATTGCCTGAAAAAAGGACTATCTATTTTTTCAGACAACGTCTTTAGGCTGATTTGGTACTGTTTTGGCCCTTTTTAGGGTTCCGTACCTCAAAAGGAAAAAACGGAACCCTTATAGGATCACTTTGTTGTCCGTCTGTCCGTCCGTCCGTCTGTCAAGACCCTCAATTACTCAGGTCTACTGTCCCTTGAAGCTGTGAAAAAATCAAACTTCTAAGCCAACGCAATCAAAAGATACAGCCGTTTATGCCGCAAATTTTCGACACTTGCAAGGGAATCAAAACCTACAGGGTGCTTCCCGTGAACTCAGAATCTTGAAATTTGGTACGAAGCAACGTCTTATAGCATAAATAAAGGAAAAATTACGAAAACCATAAATTTTTAGTTACATCACATAATATATATTTTTTTAATAATTTTAAACTTACTACCCATTTCCTCATAAACGCGTAAAGGTATTAAATTGAAATTCATACCAAATACTCAGGTCTATAATACCTTTAAGCTGTAACAAAATCAAACTTCTATGTCAACGCAATCAAAAGAAACAGCAATTTAAGCTGCATATTTTGAAACTCGCAAGTACTCGCAAGGAAATCAAAACCTAAAGGGTACTTCCAGTCGACCTAGAATCTTGAAATTTGGCATGAAGCAACGTTTTATAGCACACATAAAGGAAAAATTCCGAAAACCTCAAATTTTTAGTTACATTACAAAATATATATTTTTTAATAAATATAAACTTATTACTTTTTTCCTCATGAACGCGTAGAGCTATCAAGTTGAAATTCATATCAAATACTTAGATCTAATTGTAAACCTTGCAGGTTTGTACGGAACCCTCGGTGCGCGAGTCCGACTCGCACTTGGCCGGTTTTTCTTTAAGTATAATAGGACTAAGGGCCGATTTTTCAATAGTCAGATAAAAAAAATTTGTCGAATAATATACAATATGGCTAATTGGAAATGTCACCTATTTGTCAGCAATCATTTAAAATCTGTCGTTTTACTTATACAAATCAAATCAAATCAAATCATTTATTGCATGTCACATTACATACTAAGATGGTATAAAAGTTTTAAAGGTACATGTGTATACTTATTCAGTCTGATAATAAGTTTTATCTGACGCTTGAAAAATCGGTCTTTAGTATAATTTCAAAGCAATGTGAACATGGTTGTCCAGTCGGCAAAAGAAAAGAAAAACTCAGGAGGTACGTCTATAATTTCCAGAAAATCTTTACATTTATTATTATGGAAAATATTACTCTTCGTCTCTTGAAGTTCCTGTATACACAAAACATTGATTGACGTTTTTATCTCAAAATTGACTCTAAAATAGTTTTTTTGCTTTATACCTCTACAGTACCTACCCTCTGTTAATCAAGTTCTCAAAAGTATGAAATAAGAAAACATTCTCATGTCTGTAATAATATTTACTTCATATCCACTCATACACTTACGCATTAACAAGCTCATCTGAAAACAGTACCTATATAACCTATTTTATTATTAACTTTATCAATAAAAGGAAAATGACAGTCAATAAATATAAATAAATTATTTTACACCAATCACATACATTGCCTTTATCTCATAGTAGTTAGCTAATATTACACTTGTGTAACGGAATTCAGAAACAACGGATGGTAATAAAACAACCAGGAGCTCTATTTTTGAATCACTCGCTTCAAGATGGCGAGTAATTTTCGTTAGAAGAATAATTAAAAGTCAAAGAAAAGAACTCGTTTTTGAACGAAAATCACTCGTTATACTGACGCAAGTGATTCAAAAATAGGGCCCCTGACCCGTGATGTTTTTTTTGCCGTTATTGTCCCACTACTGGGCAAAGGCATCCCCCAAACTTTTCCAATGGTTGCGGTTAAATCGGTCTGGACCAGCCAGTCTTCGCAGAAGTGGTCTAAACCGTCACGCCGCGGCGCGCCGTCGTTTTCTGGGTCTGCCTTGGACGACATCCATCAGTAGGCAGCCAGTGGGTGACGATCTTAGTCTATGTTTGGGGCACATTCTGTTCACGTGGCTACCTTTGTCTCAAGTCGCTAGCCAAAAGCGAAAAGTTCAAGCTTAGGGTTTGCCAGGGGGCTGATAAAGAGGACAGATCGGATCCGGACCACCATAATCCGATCCAAAACTGGCATAGCCGATGTAGGTGTGAAGACCGCCTCTGACATGGCAACACATGAAATACAATGCACAATGGCTATACCAATTAAAAATAAATGAATGTATTAATAACATAAAACAGAATTATGTATATTCTAATGGATCCAACCAACTATAAAAAAAAAATATCTAAAAATTATTAACGAAAGTGAATATTATTATTCTGTTCATCGGCCTAGAACTATTTCTAGAGCTACCTACTTGTTGTTGACCAAAATCATGTAATCTTCACTTTTCTTCTTCTATTCTATCTATTATCCTTAAGGATAATAACTATTAGGAACGACCGACTTTGTTCTATTTATATACAATTGAATTCTACTCGTATTGTCACAATTTCAAGGTTCCTTGTTTATCATCTGAAATAAATACACATACAGGGTGATTTTTAATTACTGGCCTTGTTTTAAAGTTTCCACTCATGAGTAATAAGTACATAATAACTACAGAAAAAAAATCTGCTACATACACAAGTTCCATTGGAGCGCCAAAGTATGTATATGTAAAGGATAATAGAAATACCATCAGTGTGGCTACACCTATTTTAAGCCAGATAAAACAAGGTGTACCCTCGAATGTTTTTAGATAAAACTAGGTCTGGACTAGCCCGCATCATTCCTGCTAAACCTAGGTCCAACCAAGCCCTGATTAGCGGCTATTAAATTCTAGACCGTTATTTGAAGCTTACTGTTTGAGATAGGCCCTACGTGTTTTCCGCTTATATGTCCCTCCTTTTCTACCCCATATCTTGCATCTCTCTCGCACACCTTCCAATTTCAATAACCGCCAGGCAGGAGCTGACGAGTTTTCTCGGCGGCCATAGTTCTTCATTGGCGTCTTGTTTTCCGCCCGAGAAGGTTGGCTTGACCAACCGCTGTAGTTTTTTCGTTCAAATCTAACTCAGTGCACTCGCAGAAAACAGGTGAGTACCTAAAGAACGTTCTATATGCAAAGATTTCTAAACGGTTTTACCGTTCGGCATTTGTTTTTGTGAACTCAAGTGATTTTAGTCCCGGTTAATTAATTTTTACATCCTACCCCATTTTGTTCCGATATTTTTCCGTGTGATATTTTCTTCAGTTTTTGTTTGTTTTATTTTTAGAATGAGTGATCCTAATGAAGTCAATACAGAAACGATTAATACTCAAGCCGGCTCAGCCCGTGAACGGAGTCGTAGAAAACATAGAACATCTAGCAGTAGGTCTTCATCATCGTCGTCGTCTAGCTCGAGCTCGTCGGATAGTTCCCCGCGTCGTCATCGTCGCCGTCGACGACGTCACCGCTCAAATAAAAGAAGTGCCCCGGTCGTAGTGAACGTTTGTTAGGTAATCTTGCGCAACAAGTTGGAGATCTTTGCAAGCAACTGGCTCATAGGGATCATCATCCTGTCGAGTCTACCCACAGCCCAGATCGTGATGAATTTGATGATAGTGTTAGCGGTTTTCTATACGAACCTGAACCGTGTATTACTGAATCGCAGGACCCACAGTACCTGCAACCTATTAACTTTAATATGGGTACTACATTAAAGGAGCCCGCAGTTCCTAAGGCACCTGAGGCCCTAGTTCAATCGTTGCAAAGCGTTCAACACTTTGATAAAAAAGAATGGTGTGAGGTGCGGTACTCTGACGTACAAAAACAATATAATCTTACCCCCGGTTTCACAGACTTAGAGGCTAATGAAGAAGTTCGTGCTTACGATCAGTTAAAGCATTTAGCGTATTCAGATAAGGCTTACTCTGCCCTCACCTATTGCGTTTTGAAACAAAAAGAAGCATTATCATCAAGCTTTACGGACCTGCTATCCTGGGCTGGCAATGAAAATAATCTTAATGTAGAAAGTTTACGCAGCAAAATTACTGATATTTTCTGTAACGGGAACTATTTCAAAGTATCGTCAGATTTGTTGCAACTAATTTGCGGGCATCGAGCAGAAGTTATTCAGATGCGACGTGACGGCATCACAAATTATGTACGCGACCCATTAATAAAATCGACTTTGAGAAAGATCCCACCCTCTAACCAGCATCTATTTAGCTCAGATATGTTCACTGCAGCACTTGAAAAAGCTGGTGGTGTCAAAAAAGCTTTTCGGCCTTTAAAGACTGTGAGTTATGGCGCTGCTTCGCAAGCAGGGACCAGTAAGTCTACTTTCCACCCCACGCAGGGGTCGGCTCACTATCACGGACCCTCGCAGGGTACCAGTCATTCATGTTGCAGTTCGCAACAACATTTCAACCAACCCTCACAGGGTGGCTATTTGGATCGACCCTCGCAGGGTCCAGGGTCCAGGGCAGGTCGTCAGGGTAAGGTACTATTATGACCGTCCCACGCAGGGAAGTGCTAGTCACACTCACACCGATCGGCGCATGACACAAAACTCGAGAGGCTCCTTTCGCCCATCACGAGGAAACTATAATAGAAACCAAGATTCCAACAGAGGGAATAGAAAGCGACCTGGGCCGCAGGCAGATTTTAACGCGGCCAACAAGAAACGTAAGTTTTGACTCGAGGAATTTCGAGGCGGGTCGCCTATCATTTTATCAGGACCAATGGAAAGAAATGGGAGCTCCACCTTTGTTGTTGAAAATGATAAATGGGTATCGCATACCATTCGTCGTAAAACCATCTTTGATAATACCAGATCTGAAAGGACCTCGACACACCAAAGAGTCCACAGACATGGATGTGGTGATATCCCAAATGATAAAGCAAAAAGTTCTGGAAACAGTTCCAAATTCTCCCAGCTTTCTTTCCAATATGTTCCTTGTGCCCAAAGGCGACGGAACGAACCGCCCAATATTCAATCTCAAGGCTCTCAACAAATTTATAATAACGGAACCCTTCAGTTTGATAAATGCTTTTCGGGTGCCAGATTTTCTTCAGAAAGACGATTGGCTGTGCAAAGTGGATCTAACCCAAGCATACTTCCACCTTCGGGTGGCCGAAGGTCACAGACGCTTTCTTCGACTAGCGTACAGAGGGAAGCTGTTTCAGATGACATGCCTACCCTTTGGCCTAAGCACAGCACCCAAGACCTTTGCCACATTGACCAATTGGGTTGCTCAGACCTTGAGAAAACAAGGGTTACGGATAATTGTGTACCTGGACGATTTTCTGGTGGCTCACCAGGATATAGCGACCTTGCGATACCATGTTCGACTACTACTGGATCATTTGCACCACCTGGGATGGCAAGTAAATGTGGAAAAATCAATTCTCAACCCGCAAAAGAGTATTGTCTTCCTAGGGATTCTATGGGATCCTTGGTCAAATCAAAAAGCACTTCCAGCGGACAAAATTACAAACATTATCAACAAAATAATGGCATTGTCAAAAAAAGGCACGACAAACTTGCAAGACCTGCAGAGCTTGATAGGACTTCTAAACTTCGCAAGTTTCGTTGTCCCAAATGGCAGACTGCATTACCGAGCTCTTCTCACTTTCCTCAATGCAGTGTTGAACAGCAATCTACCCGTGTTCAACCTACCAACAGATGCCTTAGAGGATCATAAAAGTCATAAAAGTCATAAAAGTCGTTTATTTTTGCATATAGACCCACTGGGGGCACTTATACAAGTCCCAATATAGACCCTACCACAGCTTCGGGACAATTGTGGGCTAGTGCTGAGAAGAAGCTGCGCAAGAAACTCAGTCACTATTGTCAATGCCTCTTTTCAAAAGTTTTACAATGTTTGTGGTTATCATGCAAGTCCATACATTATTATCTTTTAAATAATCATCTACTTTATAATACCCTTTCGTCATTAGGGTTTCTTTAATAACAATTTTAAATTTAGTAATCGGTAAGTCAACAATGTATTCTGGTAGTTTATTGAAAAATTTTATACATTTCCCCATGAAAGAATTACCAACCTTTCGAAGCCTGAATTGTGGAATAGCAAGCTTATCCTTATTCCTAGTATTATATTTGTGTATATCACTTTTTTTCGTAAATGAATCTAAATTTTTGCGTACATACATTAAATTTTCATAAATATACTGAGAGGCTACAGTTAAAATTCTAATTTCTCGAAACACCTCTTTTAAGGAATCTTGAGGTTTTAGACTATAAATAGCACGCACGGCCCTTTTTTGTAATACAAAAATTGATTCTATATCAGCAGCTGAGCCCCACAATAAAATTCCGTATGACATCAAGCTATGGAAATAACTAAAATAAACTAACCTAGCTGTTTCTACATCAGTTAAACGCCTAATCTTCCTTACAGCAAAAGCAGCCGAGCTTAGTTTCCTTGACAAGGTCTGTATATGAGGACCCCATTGTAGTTTGGAGTCTAAAGTGATACCCAAGAATGTTGTGGAGTCAATGGTATCAAGGGATTTATCTTTGATCTTAACCTGAGTTGGTGCCTGTCGGACGTTAGGCATCGTAAACTTAACGCATTTTGTTTTACTTCCATTAAGAAGTAGGTTATTAACAGTAAACCAATGTAGTACTTGTGAAAGAGTATTGTTTACATCGTCAAAATTACCTTTACCTCTTGGAATTTTAAATATCAACGAAGTATCATCTGCAAACAATACTATGTCACAAAGATTCCCTACAAAGTGCGGGAGGTCATTTATATATATTAAAAATAAGAGAGGTCCCAATATAGATCCCTGTGGCACACCCATTGTTAGAGGTGCCCCAGAAGACTCAGTTCCATTAACACATACTTTTTGCGTTCTACCTGAGAGATAAGAATTAATTAAGCTTAATGAGTTCAATGATGCCCCATAGTGACGTATTTTTTTCAATAATGTTTCATGATCTACACAATCAAATGCTTTGGATAGATCACAGAAGATACCCAAAGCATCATGCCTATTATCATACGCATCAAATACATGTGTTAAGAGAGCAACTCCTGCATCTGTAGTGCTTCTACCTTTAGTAAAACCAAATTGTTTATTATGAAATAACTTGTTTAATGAAAAGTGTGCTAAAAGTTGATTGAATATAACTTTTTCAAATATTTTACTCAAGACTGGCAGAATTGATATTGGCCTGAAGTTGGAGGGGTCACTTTTGTCACCTGATTTAAAAAGTGGTATTATTTTACTAATCTTCATTAAACTAGGAAACTGGCCGTCATCAATACACTGGTTAAAAATTATGGCCAGTTGAGGAGCTATTGTGTCGATAATTGACTTAATAATATGCACAGATAGTCCCCACAAATCCTCAGTTTTTTTCATGTTCAATTCTAGAAATGTTTTTATTATTACTTCAGGTCCTACATGCCTAAATTGCAGTTGAGAATTACACTCATTAACATTTAATTTTAAAATAGATTCCGCTATTACTGAAGAAGAGGCAAGTTCTTTCGTTGTTGTAGGTGCAATATGTGAAAAAAACGATTCGAAGGCAGTTGCAACTTCTGGATTTGAATTAATTGTTTTATCATTGATTTTTAATGTAAATTCGCTATCTCTCAATTTATTTTTACAAGTTTCTTTATTTATGATGTTCCATGTTGTTTTTACTTTATTTTTGGCGCTAGAGACTATTCTACGAAGGTGGTGTGATTTTGCTGTAGCACAAACTTTTTTGAATATTTTTGAATAATTTCTAACGTATTCAATAAAGTTTTGATCTTGAGAGTTTTCTCTTAGACTATATAATTCATATAACTCAAGTTAGGATCAATCCTACTTTTATGAATTCCTGTCGTGGCCCAATTATTAAATTGGCATTTGGCCTTGTTTGGTTTATTCTTCTTTATCGGAAATATTACATCAAATTCGTTTTTAATTAAGTTAAAGAGGTCGTCATATTGCTTATCTACACTATCACTAATATTTTGGTTAACTGAATATACACTTTCACTAATTTTATCCCTAAATCTATCCAACCTATTTACTGTGACTGGCCTATACTTAGTTTCCACAGGTAAATTTGCGGTATGATTGTGTTCAAATAATACCTTTTGACCTCTATGATCAGAACTGAGCCCAATTAAAATACCTTTATCAATGACATTTGCGTTTTTATCACAAAAAATATTATCTAAACAAGTGGCCGTGGTAGGAGTCACCCTTGTTGGTTCACAAAAGAGATTTTTTAAATTAAAAGATTCGAAGAGATTAAGAAATCGAATGGCGGTATTCCATTCCTTTAAAATATCAAAGTTAAAATCTCCACATACTATTATTTTCTTATTCGATTTTGAAACCCTTTCTAGTGCCGATTCCATAATTGGTTCAAAAAGTTGGTAAGTAGCGTCAGGGGGGCTATACACAGATAAAATAATATAATCTTCGAGCTCAATACACGCTAGTTCGATAGTACGTTCTAAAGAGAGTGACACAATATCTCTGCGATCTTTACAATTTAATTCATTATTTACAAGTATGAGTGACCCCCCTCTAGTCGTCATCTCTCTTGAAAACGAACTACCGACTGTATAATTTTCAATACTAATCATTATTTCCCAATTTCTATACCAATGTTCTGTTATACACATTACATGAACACTTAAATCATGTAAAACTAATGATCTAAAGTGGTGGCTGGTCGGCTGCCACCAAACCTCGGAGATTCACGCGCAACCTCTCCCTGTCACTTCGTAACCACGGATGCTTCCGATGTAGCATGGGGCGCACAACTAGACGGAACAGCCATCATGGGATCATGGAACGTGGAAGAAGAACACCTTCATTGCAAACTAAAAGAGATGCTTGCAATATTAAAGATACTAGAAAAGCACAGCGAGCTTCTAAGCCAATCAACAGTCCTTTTTCAATGCGACAATCGAACTGTGGTGTCATATCTACGGAATCAAGGCGGCACCCGATCAAAAAGCCTGATGAATCTGACGTACAAAGTGTTTCACTATCTCGAACTGTACCGAATAAATCTCGTTGTGAATCATATACCAGGCCTATACAACAGTCATGCGGACCATCTCTCCCGACACAAAGCTCCACCGGAATGGCATCTTGTGTCGCAGGCCACGGAAAAGATCTTTCAGAAATTCGGCACCCCGGTAGTGGACTTATTTGCCTCGAGTCGAGCCCACGTAGTTCACAACTATGTGTCCCTAGATCTGAAGGCCTCGGAAGCGTTGTTCCACGATGCATTTTCTCGAGTGTGGACTTACCCGCTAGCATGGGTATTTCCTCCACCTTACCTGTTACCGAAAGTTCTCAGTCATCTCAACTCGGGAACTGGAATATACCTCCTAGTGGTTCCTCGTTGGCACCAGGTATTTTGGCGGGCAGACTTGAAGTCCCGAGCATAGCAGCACCCTACACAGTAATGAACCTCGAGCAGAAACTGATAGACACAGAAACGGGGTTGCCACCTCCCAAGGTCCAACAAATGACACTGGAAATATGGAAATGTGGGGGTGGACAAGGAGTCTGTCCGACTGGAGTACTGATCAGCTAAGCCTATTACAGTCCTCTTGGAGACAATCTACACGCAACACTTATCAATCAGCTTGGAGTCGATGGCTTGACTGGGCGAAAAGTATGAAATTGGATCCTTTGAATCCTACTGGACCTATACTTGCCCGATTCTTAGCGGACTTACACATAGTAAACAAACTATCATACAATACTATTATGTTACATAAGTCTGTTGTAGCTACACTATGCAATGCAGAAACTGCTGGAGAGTTAAGCTCACACGTTCTTGTCAGACACATTTTAAAGTCAATAGCTTTGAACAAACCTGTTCCACGGAAACCATCCATCTGGAATATTGACCAATTAGTTACCTACTTAAGTACAGTAAATGTAGACGAAAGTAGTCCATTTGCAACTTCCAGACACACTGCTGCCCTTTTGCTACTTTGTTCTGGAAGGCGAGTCCATGACCTTACCCTTCTTGCGATAGACTCGGATCATTTAAAAGATAACAAAGACAGTTTGATTTTATGGCCAGTCTTTGGATCTAAGACCGACAACTCTAATCATAGGCAGTCAGGTTGGAGTTTGATGGATAATCAGGAAAATAGAAATCTAAGTCCGGTGTATTGGGTCAGAAAGACTAAAGCGTTGTTAGAAGATAGAAGGACATTGGCTAATTCTTCGAATTTATTTATATCTGTTAGAGGCCAACCAAAGGCAGCCACCCGAACAATAATCGCGGGATGGATTAAGACATTGTTAAAGGAGGCAGGAATAAGTGCCACCCCAGGAAGCTTCCGCTCAGCGGTAGCATCAAAAAATTGGGTTGACAATCTACCATTAGACGATATTTTATCCAAGGGTAATTGGCGATCAGGCAATACATTTGCCCGGTTTTACAAAAGGGAAATAATACCCACTAGTACAAATAGCAATTTATCTCGATTGTTTAATTCAGTTGATTAGAAGTCATATTTTTGTTATTATTGATATTAACAAGAATTGTAATGTTTAATGTTAATTCTTTGTTAAAATGTTATGTTGTTATAAAAGGAAGATAAAACCATTTTTATTTTTGTATCTCTTTTTTTTTTATTCTTATTCCATTACTAATATACTTACCTATAGTAATATATATTCCAAATCACTAGATTAAGCACACCTTAGTTTAATTAGAAATATACCTATTATGTAAGTATCTTTTACTTACATTTTGAATAGGTACATTTCTTGTACTTACTTATTCTTACTTATTCAACTACCAAAGTACTTACCTACATACATGCATTTCATTGTTGGTTTTTCTCACATTGGCGTCCATTTCCACCAGGCGATAACAAACACGTCTCAAACAGTAAGCTTCAAATAACGGTCTAGAATTTAATAGCAGCGTTTTACCTGAAATAAAACGCTTATTAAATACTTACCTTATTTGAAGCTTACACTTTAATTTCTGCCTGGTGTTTTCGACTCAATGAAGAACTATGGCCGCCGAGAAAACTCGTCAGCTCCTGCCTGGCGGTTATTGAAATTGGAAGGTGTGCGAGAGAGATGCAAGATATGGGGTAGAAAAGGAGGGACATATAAGCGGAAAACACGTAGGGCCTATCTCAAACAGTAAGCTTCAAATAAGGTAAGTATTTAATAAGCGTTTTATTTCAGGTAAAACGCTGCTATTAATAGTCTATCTAATGATGGCACGAGGCAACCGAGTTCTAACCGGGCAAAACTAGGTGTAGCCGCACGTAATATAGCCGTGTATTTGGACAGTGGACAGATTTGGACAGTGTTACCCTGTATATTTATCGTATTTATGTATACAAATTATTCTATTGTTTGTCTTAACCACAGGCTTTCGTGGTTTTATTGAAAACGTAATTTAATTATTATTTAAGGAGATAATAATTATCATTTAACAACAAAATAGCCAGTTCATAGAGGGCCAAAATATTCCATGGCTGACAATATAAGGTCACCCACCTCGTTTTAAGTGATAATATTTAAAGGGCTGATTCAACACAATAAATTAATATTTTTTTGTAGAAAACACTTTGGGGTTTTATCCGCTAGTTTTTGAGAAAATTGGAGACTAAGGTAATTATTTTTTTAAGTTTTTTTTTATTATTAATTAAGGCTAAGCTCAGAGCAAAAGAAGGTTTAGGCATTGAATTGAGAGAGGCTAAGCCGATGAAGTAGATAACTTTTTAAATTGTCAGGGTGCTGTTTTGAAAAAATTATATTGTCTTTGCTATAGAAAATAATAAAAATGAAATCTCGATTTTCCAAAAAATAATAAAAGTGTTTTGTTTCTATGATGTTAACAAAGACACTGTTAAAATATTATGACTTAAAATGATTTGACCTTATATTTAATAGACTATAATACTTAAGGTAGGTAAGTACTAAAACTGTACTAGAACTTTATTATTCGTAGTATTTAGTCTAATTCACTATCCACAATAGACACCACCGTCATTTTTGTCTCGTACCTTTAAGTAGCCCCGCCGATTCACGTATTTTCGGCATCTACTGTTGGACTACAGTGACATTCAGTAGTAGTATTGTAACACAGCGTGTGCAGCATAGAAAGGTGACAGGCCGCTGTCAGAATTGCGAGATATATCAATTGTTTTCTCATAATACAACTGGTGCACAACTCGATGACGATCAATGAACGAAATTGAGGCCCTGTACATAGATATAGTGTGTGCAATTAGCAACCGACTTCAAAAAAGTAAGCCTTTTTTGAGCAGGGTAGCTTCAAAAATACCAATTATTTTACCTATCCTTACACCTAGTTCGGTGCTTTCAAAATTTAAGATTCATGACAATATCGCGGGGATCTTTAATTAATAACCAGACAAATCTGACTAAGTTTTGTTTCACTTTTTATTTGTTTTTTGCCTGCCTCGATGTTTGATTGCCAGTGCGCTAAAACTTTGCACAGCAATTACTTATTCATTGAAAGCACTTTTTATGTCCATGAAACTTAAGTCTCACAACTTTTATACTAATTGTCACAGAAAACCTAGTATTAGCTTACTATTTATTAGTTCATTGTAAATAAGTATAACCTTTTTTTATAAAAAATGTAATATCAACAAAGTTAAAGCTGAACTTTCTAGCATATCATGGGTCTCCCTGCTGTCTTCATCTAACGTTAACGACAACATCGATGTATTTTATGACACATTGCTTAACATAATCAAAAAACCGGTTAAGTGCGTGTCGGACCCGCGCACTGAGGGTTCCGTGCCACCCTTAACTGAATTCAGGGTCCACTTACTTTCACTTAACGAAAACATCACAATATATTGTAACAGCAAAAATAACTTTGTTTTTCATAGTGTTTGTATGAAAGACAAAGTTATATTTGCGGTTGATAAAAATGTCCAATATCTCAAAAACTACTGGTTCGATCTCCTTCAAACCAATTTTCGTTGCAAGTTTTTGTTGAGATCTACATCACATATTTTTTTCAAAATTTTCACTTTCTTAGTTCAAAAGTTAGATGGGGGGGGACGCCCATTTTACCACTTTGGAAGCGTCTATATCTCAAACCTTACACTTTTAGAAAAAATGGTTTTAGGAACCTTAACATCATTTTTGAAGACCTATCCATAGACACCCCACACGTATAGGTTTAAGTAAAAAAAAAATCTTAGATTTTAGTTTCATGTATGGGAGCCCCCCTTAAATATTATTTTTTCTTACTTTTTGTATCTGAATCGGAAAGCGGTAAACAAGATGCACCTACCCACCAAGTTTCAGCTATGTGATGCTTATAGTTTCCGAATAAAGTGGCTGTGACATACGGACGGACAGACAGACAGACAGACAGACAGACAGACAGACAGACTTGACGAAACTATAAGGGTTCCGTTTTTTGCCAGTCGGCTACGGAACCCTAAAAACACACCCCATATACTCAAAAAGCAAAAGACAACTACCCTGTCTGGTTTAGCTTTAGTCTGTATCTATATATATAAAAGTGTATCGCCGAGAAAAAAAAATACCACAAGTTATATAAAAAAACTAAAAATCCTCGTGATTATGATGTTTTTTGTCTTCTACGTACACGTAGTAAAAAGTTAATATCAGAGTGTTACAAAAAATATATCTCTTCTATCGAGAATGAATTATGTACAAGCACTAAGCCTTTTTGGTCATTTGTTAATTGCAAGCGTAAAGAGAGCAATTCGATTTTACATACAATGAGATATAACAACCTTGAAGCCTCTGATCATAAGGGGATATGTGACTTGTTTTCAACTTATTTTGGCTCAGTGTTTGAGACCCATGGTTCTTCACCTAACCCCTCGATTAACACTTATGAAGCAGGCGTCAGTACTCTTGCATCTATTTCTGTCTCTGTAGAGACAATTTCCAAAAAAATCAAATGTATTGATTCGACCAAGGGAGCTGGGCCGGATACAATCCCTCCTTCTTTTATAAAGAGCTGTGCGGATGAGATCAGCTTGCCGCTCTGTTTAATTTTTAACCAATCGCTCAGCTTAGGGGTGTTCCCTGACCGCTGGAAGACGGCTCACATAGTTCCCATCTTCAAGGGTGGGCTAAGAGATTATTGTGAAAACTACAGGCCTATTAGCATACTTTCTTGTTGCGCCAAACTGTTCGAATCCCTAGTGTCTGAATGCATTTATACTCACATAAAACCTCTTTTATCAAACAACCAACACGGGTTTGTTAAAAATAAATCAACCATCACAAACCTGCTTGAATACAAAAACTATTTATGTTGCGCTTCTGCTAAAAATGTGCAAGTAGACTCAATATATACCGATTTTTCTAAGGCTTTCGACAAGGTTGACCATACTCTGCTTTGTCGAAAGCTTTGCCAAATGGGTATACATGGCTCTCTGCTTCGGTGGATCGAATCCTACTTATTTCGGAGAAGTCAGCTGGTTGCTTTCAAGGGTGTACTATCCGATCCGGTTCTTGTCACCTCTGGTGTCCCGCAAGGCTCTATTCTGGGCCCTTTGCTCTTTATAGCCTTTATAAACGACCTTGCTGGGCAATTAAAGTGTCCTGACCTTTTATACGCAGACGATCTTAAAATCTTTTCTGAGGTGGCTACACCTGTAGATGCTGAATTATTACAGTCCGATATTGAAACCGTTGCAAATTGGTGTACTCTTAATCACATGTACTTAAATATTAATAAATGTTTCGTATTGTCATTCACTAGAAAATTAAATAAAATTAACTTCGAATACACTCTCAACGGTCATAAACTTAAACGACAGAACCAAGCTAAGGATTTAGGCGTAATTTTCGATGAGAAACTGACTTTTCATGAACACTACAATAAAGTTCATTCCAGGGGTAGTAAAATGCTGGGTTTTGTCTAACGCAACACCAAGCAACTTCGTGCGCAATTTTTGGTTTCTTTCATCTTTTATGAAAGTACGTTGTCGCCACAGATGGGGTACGGCAAGCGCGCGCTGCAGCAGCTGGCCGCGTACTACAGCGGCGACGTACCGTGTCTCGACGACGCGCCCGACGACGAAGAAGACTCCAGCGCCAACGGGAATGACACGCTGCACACTGAGAGTATAGTGCCTTATCCTAAAAGTGTGGTTTACCTATATAACTCACTTATCCGAACTGTTCTGGAATACGGTGCAGTTATCTGGTCTCCGTTCTATGCTGTACATACTGACCGTATTGAGGACATCCAAAAAAGATTCCTGAGATGTCTCTCTTTTCGTCACGCTTACCATCGCAAATTGGCTTCCTACGAAGATAGGCTAGATAAATTTAACATGGTTAGCCTGGAAATGAGACGCAAACGGTTCGAGCTAATATAGTTGTATAAAATATTACACTCAGCGATTGATTCTCCGTCTTTCCTTGCATCGATAAGTATTAACACGCATTACAGAGCCCGTGATCGCAAGCCTAAGCTGTTCTCACTCCAGGTATATCGCAACAATACCTCATACTACAACCCGATAGTACGGATGTGTCGCCTCTACAATGGTTTATCGCAGGACTATCCGAGTATTGATCTCATGGGTTGTGATCCAAATGTTTTCTTTAGATTTGTTCGTGATGTTCTAAAATAAATTAGTATCGCGTGTCTGCGAGACTTCGTGGTAGTTTTATGTTCTTTTATGTTTTATGTTATATTTGTTTAAATATTTATAATACTTACAGTTTCCCGCGGCTTCTTCACCCGCATAAATTTCACAAAATATAGATATGTATTTTTGAGCTTCTCTTCTCACAAATTAGTGTGTACATATAATATAGCAAGTAAGAGTTGAATTTGCGAAACAATGTAACTCATTCTTATGAATTTTCCTAAAGCACATGTTTTGGCTTACAGTTTAGTTTTAATTATATTATGTAAAAAAATTGTTTCACCTCAACTGTAAACTGTTTTGTGTTCTAATAAAATAAAAATAAAAATAAAATAAAATACCTTTCAAATGTTGCATTCCGCCTAGCGGCAAGTAATGAAACAACCGTCAAGCGCTGTGTGCCGCGTAGCGGCAAGCAATAAAATGACCGTCAAGCGCTACTTGCCGCCTGGCGGCACGCTCTAGTGGTGCCATAAAACCGTGTTTAAATCAAGAACTATAGAGTCTTTCTCACTTTAACGTATAGGAAACTGTACAGGGAGAAACAGGCTAGCAATATTATATTGCTACATGACCATGTTTCCATAGAAAAAACATTCGAAAGTACTTCACGAAGTTAGCTTGTGGAGGCGGCTAGTTGGGTGCAGAGTGAATTGTGCAATTAAATGTGTTGAGAACCATTATTTTACTCGTGTGATCCTATTTATGGAACACATTTATAAAGTCTATATATTATTCGAGTTGTCAAATCGCTTTGATTGCCTAGAGAGTTGCGTTTCAGTTGACGAAATAAACAACGGGTTTGTGGAAACTGTCCAAACGGTCGGGTCAAAGTTTTTTAGGCCTGGCCGTAAAAATAGACCTCAAAAACTCTCGGTCAACACTCTCGACCTCATGGCAAAACGTCGATCTATGGCACTGCAGACCTCCGATAATGCTGAAAACTACAGGCTGCTCAATAGACGAATATGGAAGTCCTTGCGACACGACATTCGTGCCTTTAACACGAACAGTGTTAAAGAGACGATAGAGCGGAACCAAGGCTCCAAAGTGTTTGCAAGGGACATGTCTATTGGGCAAAGCCAGTTGACGAAGCTTAAGACGGAGGACGGCAGTGTAGCGTCGACGAAAGCAGAGGTTTCGAGGGAGATCGAGAAGTTCTATAGGCAGTTGTACACCTCAGTTGCCAAACCCGTTGATAGCTCGGCCAGAGACCCAAGAGCTACCCTGACCCGACACTACACTGAAGACATCCCGGACATCAGCCTTTATGAGATTAGGATGGCCCTGAAACAGCTTAAAAACAACAAAGCACCTGGCGAGGACGGAATCACAGCAGAACTTCTGAAAGCGGGTGGAAACCCGGTACTCAAAGTCCTTCAGAAGCTTTTTAATTCCGTGCTGCTAGAGGGCATCACACCTGAGGCATGGAACAGGAGTGTGGTGGTGTTGTTCTTCAAAAAAGGAGACAAAACCTTATTGAAGAACTATAGACCCATCTCACTCCTGAGCCATGTCTACAAGCTGTTCTCAAGGGTCATCACGAATCGTCTCGCACGTAGGTTTGATGACTTCCAGCCTCCCGAACAAGCCGGATTCCGAAAAGGCTACAGTACCATAGACCACATCCATACGCTTAGGCAAATTATACAGAAGTCAGAGGAGTATAATATGCCTCTATGCTTAGCGTTTGTGGACTATGAGAAGGCCTTTGATTCGATCGAAACTTGGGCGGTGCTTCGGTCTCTTCAGCGGTGCCACATAGACTATAGGTATATAGAGGTGTTAAAGTGTCTGTATAACAACGCCACTATGTCGGTCCGAGTACAGGAACAGAATACGAGGGCGATTCCACTGCGAAGAGGTGTAAGACAGGGAGACGTTATATCTCCGAAACTGTTTACAGCGGCACTGGAAGACGCCTTCAAGCTCCTGGAATGGGAAGGATTCGGCATCAACGTCAATGGCGAATACATCACACACCTCCGGTTTGCCGATGATATAGTCGTTGTGGCAAAGACGCTGGATGATCTGGGCATTATGCTCGAAGACCTTGACCGAGTATCCCAACAAGTGGGTCTTAAAATGAACATGGAAAAGACGAAAATTATGTCGAACTCCCGTGTTGTACCCACTCCGGTATCTGTTGGGAACTCAATTCTTGAAGTTGTTGACGAGTACGTCTACCTAGGACAAGTAATCCAATTAGATAGGTCCAACTTTGAGAAAGAGGTCAATCGACGAATCCAACTCGGCTGGGCAGCGTTCGGGAAGCTGCGTAAGAGCGTCTTCTCGTCTCAATTACCTCAGTGTCTGAAGACGAAAGTCTTCAACCAGTGTGTGTTACCAGTGATGACATACGGATCCGAAACGTGGTCTCTAACTATGGGCCTCATAAAGAAGCTCAAAATCACACAACGAGCGATGGAGAGGGCTATGCTCGGTGTTTCTCTACGAGATCGAATCAGAAACGAGGAGATACGTAGAAGAACTAAGGTAACGGACATAGCCCTGCGAATCAGTAAGCTCAAGTGGCAGTGGGCAGGGCACATAGCGCGAAGAACTGATGGCCGTTGGGGCAGAAAAGTCCTAGATTGGAGACCCTTCGACCAAAGGCGCAGCGTAGGACGTCCACCGACAAGATGGACAGACGACCTTGTAAAGATCGCAGGATCGCACTGGATGCAGACCGCTCACAACCGGTCGTTGTGGAAAGCCATGGGGGAGGCCTATGTTCAGCAGTGGACGTCCTTCGGCTGATAATGATGATGATGATGATATATTATTCTATTAAATTAGTAAAAAATATAATGTTTAGTTGCATACAATAAGTTATTAAAGGCTATTCTTTAAAAAAGCGGTGAAAATAAAATAATTTTGTAATATGATCCTTGGTTTTATTTCATTAACCTGTACTTTTGACATTTATTTTAAACAAACTTTAAGAATATTTTATCTAGTTTCTAAAAATATGAGACATGATATAGTTACAATGGCTAAATTTGAAGATATCATTGAAAATATGACAGTAGGTAAAAGTCAGCGCGCCATCGCTTTCGCACCTCGACACTCAACAGTAGTCGGACATTTTTCTATGTTGACGCTTTAAAGACCCGCGGCCATTATTCATCAAACCACTTGAAAGGATAAGTAATTTTTATCTGTTGGTTTTCTTAAATAAATAAACACATTAATTGAACGGAATGGCTCTATTTTTTGCTCACAAGCTCTATGATGTGACGGTCACAATTAAGGTAACATTAATATAACTAAGTAACGTATAAGTTCATTTTACTTTAAAGTAGTAATTAGGCAGAGTGAATCAAATTCAGTAAAGCACTGCCTGTAGTTTTAGCTCTAAGGAAAGCTTAACCTCTGTGGACACCGCAGGATGACTCATCCGCATCAGGAAATCAGGACCAAGTGCGCATGCGTCATCCTGCGGTGTCAGATAACACTTAACTAAACAGTACCCCAATCACGAACATTTGACGTATTCGTCACGTAATCGTAGCGAGCTTACGTCAGTCGTCAGCACGAAACACTCCCGTGTCGTGTAGTAAGCTCGAAAGCCTTACCGCAGATGACGTTATACTAACGTAAATATGGCATGTCCAAAAACAAGTTAAACGATCTATTTAATTAATATTATTGAACTATATTATCTTATTCGAGTGTCAAATTTTCAGTTTGTTTTGCGTCCGATAGAGGCGCTTTCAAATTCTCATACAAATGATGACGTTACTATACGAATACTTTGATGCAATTATTCGTGATTGGGTTACAGTTAGAACTTCTTATAGATATTCCTATTATTAGCTATTATCATTCTGAAAAAATCTTATTGTTACTGAATTATTGGCTATGCTTGTGTTTTAAACCAATATGCGGGTAGTTATTTTATTTTGGGCCATAAAATCATTACTATTTTCATTCATTAAGACCAGCAGATTGGTTAATTTTCGTCAAAAGTACTAAAAAAAACTTTTTTGTTTATTAATCGTTCATATCGATCGATAAATAATCCTTCATTCAAAATCACCTACGAAACTCGAAATACGCATGTGTGGAATGTTTTATCAACTTCTTTTAAAAATCACGTAATAAGCAAGAGTAAAATAGGCTACCAAATTTTTATATAATTTAAACCGTAAACTTTGATATTATGGGCATTTATTGTGTGTGTTTCTTAAAACGCCAGATACCACACTTAGGGATTAATTTCCTTAGATTACCTGGAATGTTTTCCTGGAGTTTCGAAAAATTCTAATTCCAACTTCGCCACCTAGTATCTCAGCCACAGTTGCCTCCATATTGAAAAAATGGCGTCTAATAAAATTTTTTTAGACGATATCCCCCATCCGACTCATTTTACGATAAGCATATATCCATGCAAATATAATACAACTACACTTAATGCTAAGCAGCGTTTTTCCAATTAATCAATTTAATAATTTCGGTTCACAAGCTCCGCAAAGTGTCATGTAACTAGTAGGAAACAACAAGTAGTAGGTAGTGTTCTCAAGTTTATTGTGGACAGATTGTTTTGTCGAAAAATGAGTCAGAATGTCTATCGTATAATGTATATCGTATATAATATAATCGTCCATACTACTTTCAGACCAAATTATGGCAAAAAAAATAACAAGCATAAAATTCGAAAAAAGCACATCAAAATTTATAAAAGAACTCATTTTCGAAAGTCCCGGAAAACTTTACAGACAAAACTAGTTATTTCTTGGGCCAGAACCCAACGAAACTAAAATAAATGCAAATTATTTTTAATAGGTAACCCTGTATACTATACCTATATTTTGTGCAGAAGGCTTTCTAATTCCATAGCATTAATTTTCATAACATTGTCTCTTGCAAGGAGGTACAAACTTATTTAAAAACTAGCTGTGCCCGCGACTTCGTCCGCGTGGAATAGTGACTTTGGATAGAATTTTTAATTTATAGGCTTATGATTTTACAAAATAAGATACTTAAGTATAAGTACTTATAAGTACGCAAGATATAAAGTATTTATATAGTACATTTTAGTACTCACTTATCATTAAAATTGGCCATATTACAACAATAAGAAGCAAGTAGTAGGTACATCAAAGGTGATCAATTATTATGACCATACCGATTATTCGGACGTTCACAATTTGTATTTCGATTAGGAATTCCTTTGTTTGATATAGGATAATATGGTTACTTTACTTTTAACTACTACTTTGCCACAAAAAAAACTACTACTTTACTAACATTTTACTTTGTTGTGTGGAAAAAATGGATCTAAATATAATTTTTTTCATGGCACTATTTTGTTATACTTTGGCAAGTACCATAAAGTACCAAATATTCATTTAATTTATACAAACCAATATGGAGGAAACACTACACATTGAATTAAAACACTTTACAGATTCATTTCCATCCACATTTATTTTAAATTGTTTCGCCTCGGCCCCGTCCCGCCTTAGCCCCGGCCCCATCGAACGGGATAAAAAGTATCCTATGTCCTTCTCCTGGTACTAAGCTACCTCCCCACCGTTTCGTCCCAGTCCCGTGCTACCCCAGCCCCGGCCCCGTCTAGCGGGACAAAAAGTATCCTATATGCAGTATCTTATGTCCTTCTCCTGGTACTAAGCTACCTCCCCACCGTTTCGTCCCGGTCCCGTGCTACCCCAGCCCCGGCCCCGTCTAGCGGGACAAAAAGTATCCTATATGCTTTTCCTGATTCTAAGCTACCACCCCACCAACTTTCAGCCAAATCGGTTCAGCCGTTCTCAAGTTATAAGTGTTGTAACAAACACGACTTTCTTTTATATATATATTTTTTCTGCCTACCCCCTAAGTCTATTGGCGTGATTATTTCTATCCTAGTTTACTCTCCAAGTGATGCTGAGTCAAATAAAAAAAGCCCCATTAAAATCGGTCCAGTAGATTCTGAGATTAGCCCGGACAAACAGACAGACAGACAGACAGACAGACAGACAGACAAAAATTTTAAAAATTGTTGTTTTGGCTTCTATTACGGTAATTAAGACCCCCTGTAACAATTTTTCATAAAAATCTTCAATGTACAGAAATCGATCTTTTACAGTCTTATTATATGTAAATAGATAAAAATGTATATTATCCTTGTATAAATATATCATTCCACTATATTTGTCCCCGAGTGTATTCTCATTATTATTCACTTTGTTCGCAGGTCTAACGTTTTCCCGCGGCCAGTCACTTTAGGAATTCTGAAGGAGTCACCAGTTCCCCAGCTACAATGAGACTCTTATTCTGTTTCATATTTCTAATACAAAATAGTGTTGCCAGCTTATTGTGCGAAGGGAAAAAGTGCATCCAAAAGTGCTGCCCGGAAGACAAAATTATATTCAATAGGACGGACTGTATACATTACCCAGAAAGGAAAGGATTCTCTAATGTTACCGTGTTCACTGATAAATTCACAGAAGTCGGAAAATTTGATTATTATTTAACAATAAAAGAAGGACCAGGAGCGTTACAAAATGAGAGTTTCAGAAAAAAATCGTTTAAATACACAATTATGTATAAGAATTACTATTTGATACAGGTGAGTAATTGTTACTTTGAAATACTTTTCGTATAGTAGAGTTTACTAGTATAGCGGCCGTTCCCTATACGCAATGTATAGTCAAAGGTAGATAGCTATCTTTGACCAGAGATACACGGTCTTACCACAAATAAATAAACAAGGTTTAAACAACTGTTTAAATGTTATGTGGCTAAAATAAAATGTATGTCCCCCCTATGTCATTTGACTTGATTGACGTTGATTTTATACTATAGCCATATTATATTTGAACAGTGTTCGAAACATTGTTTAATTATTTGTGTTAAGGCAGTAAGTCTTCGACCAGGGATAGGATTTCGTACTGCCAGAAGTTTTAAAGGGACAAAAATTCTAAAGGTAGATAGCCATTTCTATCTGTAGTAGGACAAAACCACAGTAGATTGGACATAGGGAATGGCCGTAAATCAGTTAAAAGTTAAATAAAAACCCATCCTTTTTAGTGCATCGTTCGGTCATTCGATTTTTTGTTCGTTTTCGAACGAAAATCACACGCCATATCCAAGCGAGGTATTCAAAAATAGAGCTCCATGAGCTTTATTTTGAATCACTCGCTTCAAGATGGCAAGTGAACAAATAATCATCATTTTAACATTTTTGACTTCATATAAGAAAATTCCTTACCACGAAACCAGACAATTTGTGTGTTGTCTGGCGCATATTTATTTATATATATAGAAAATTGACGAAGACACTGACGAGATGATAGAATCTATAAGTATATCATGTTTGCTTTTTCAGGACGGCCAAATGATCTTAGAGAAAAAAGGAAAGGATGCTGGCGTGTTTCACTATTTCCAGCCGCACGAATATTGTTTAGATTACCTGAAGACTGCCAATGGAACGAACATCTTTGTACTATTCAAAAATAAAGATGCTGCCAACGAAGGGAACCACGTCTTTTTAAAATGGGGTAAGTCATTGGGCGAAGCACGGACGACTCAACGATGGACGTCCATGCTCCGCGAAGGCTACAACATCTCTTGCGGTGTCTTAGTGGCGAAAGACGACCAGGGCCCCTATTTTTGAATCACTCGCTTGGATATTGCGAGTGATTTTCGTTCGAAAACGATTTTTTTCTATGACTTTTGACACTACGTCGAACGAAAATCACTCGCCATCTTGAAGCGAATGAATCACTCGCTTGGATATGGCGTGTGATATTCAATGTTTAAAGTCGAATTTTGGAATGAAAACCAGTTGTAATCTACACAAAAAGGATTTGAAAAATCATTGCTCAATTTTGTGAGTACTCACGTCTAGATTTTGAGTGATTTCCGTTGATTTTTAATGTGCTTTCGAACGAAAATCACACGCCATATCCAAGCGAGTGATTCAAAAATAGGGGCCCTGGTTTTTTGCACGTTGGTGTCGGGTACTAATAATCGCATTGGCTGTGCAGCATGCGTATTGAGGGAGGAGGGTGGTGCATCCTGCATTTCCCTGAACTAATACTCAACGCAGTGACGGTTAGTGTCGTTAGGTACCTGGAGGAAAACTAGGAAAAACGAAATCCGTCAATACGATTATGGTTTTTCGTATCCGAAACATTTTTATTATGGAATCCTTACTACGAAATGCTTCGAATCCGCAAAACGTAGTAGTAGTAGACCTTCTGCGCCGGCGTCACTTTGCGGAAAATTAAAGCAAAATAATTTTATGAAATTCAACATAATAATGGATTTCCGCAAAGTAACGCATAATTCCATTAACAAATTAGGCATATGCCTACATTGACATACGTCAACGAAAACATTTACTGACTGTACACTGTACACACACAAATAAAACACATGCCACTATTTTCACATTATATATCCTTACTAGCGGCCCGCCCGCGACTTCGTACGCGCGTTTTAGTTTAACTCCGTTCCCATAGATCGTAGCGAAAATTTATAAGCCTATACCTATACGCATTAAACTACTTCTATAGCCTTTCCTGATGAATTAGCTATCTATCATATTCTCTACCCTTACCAATAGTTCCTGTGATTAGCGCCTTTAAACAAAAAAACGAAAACATCCAGTTTTAAAATATATACATAGAATTGCGTACAGATAAATGTTATATTCGACGACGCGTTTGGTGTATTGGTTAGCGCTCCTGACTATTACGCTGGCCGTCGAGGGTTCGAATCCCGCAAGAGGCAAATGTTTGTTTGATGAGCACGGACATTTGTACCTAAATCATGGATGTTATATGTATTTAGGTATTTATGGGAGACGCACCCGTCATAATCGTTGTCTGGTACTTCGAATACAAGGAAAATAATTCCTTACCACGAAACCAGACCATTGATGTGGTGTCTGGCGCATATTTATTTATTTATTATATTTTATGTACACTCAACACGCAGCCCGGTCTCTAATGGTCAAACTTACACGGGGATATTATCTTTTTATTTTACAACGAAATAGAAATATTTCCTACGCCCTTTCGTTAATCGATATTTCTTTCGGGTACTAATAAGACCAGGCTACTCTCTGCGCTTACACAGCATCATGCCACATACAGACTGTGGGAGAAGCGAATTCTCTCAAGTCTTCTCCCGCTACCTTATAAGAGTTTGAACTTTAGCTTTATTTATGGTTATAGCGAATACTCTACTTTCTTGAATTCAAATCGTAAATTCAAAGGGACAATTCTATGTAAAGATCTACGCCATCATCATCATCAACACCCAAAAGCCGTCCACTGCTAAACATAGGCCCCTCACGAAAAGTTGCAAATTGGACACCCTTCGACCACAGGAGCAGCGTAGAATGTCCACCGACAATAGGAACAAACTATCTGCAATCTACACTGGACACATACCGCTTGATAACTACCCTTTTTGAACACAAAACAATATTATTTACTATTCTAAGGAAAAAAATCTCTTCTAGAGAGCAACATCAATAACAAACATGTGTCAAAACATTCTGTCTCAGATATGTCAAATGATTGTCAAAAATGAAATAAAAAATATTTCAATCATAAGCACCAAGAAGTATTGATATCAATTTTGTAGCAAATCATCCCCAAAATAGCTTTCTACCCCTTTTTAACCCCGTTACAAGATAAATTTAAATAAAATTTGATACACATTTTTCGTTTTTATTTTTAAAGAATGTTTATGCAAAATTTGAAGTAGATCGGACCAAGGAATCACATTTTCCCATACAAACTTTGCACCCCTTTTTTGACCCCCTTAGGGGTGGAATTTCTGAAAATCCTTTCTTATCGGATCCCTTCTTCACACAAAGAACACACCCTCCCAGTTTCAGGTCTCTACAATCAGCGGTTTAGGCTGTGCGTTGATCCATCAGTCAGTCAGTCAGTCAGTCATTCAGGACAAAGCATTTTATTGGTATAGATTAATAACTAGTGGTCCCGGAAACATTGCTTCGCCTCAGAAGGCCTACTCCGAAAAACGATATCCGTCGATACGATACTCGTTTTTCGGATTCAAAGCATTTCGTAGTAACCATACTAAAAATGTTTCGGTTCCGAAAAACCATATTCGTATTGACGGATTTCTTTTTCCTCCTGGCTCCGTCCCGTTCCGCCCCCGTAATTTCAACACTATTATCCTATTCGGGTGACTAATCTAATTTACTGACTGAGTGAAGCTCATATAAATTGGTCTACCTGTGACCTAACCTGTCTTATTTTTTTTTCTCTTTTTCTTTCCTTAAAAAAAAAAGAATTAGCGGATTCGGTCCAGCCGTTTACGCGTGATAGCGTGACCAAGGGAAATAAGTACTAATTTTTATATGTATATAGAAAAAAAAAGATTAGCTTCGCTAATTTCATCCTGTATTATATTGCGTAGAACAAACATGCCGAACAAATTTTTTTCCTCAAGAAGTTTCCTCGTACCTATGTGGCGTACTTATCAAGCTTAATGTTTGATAGAGTCAGTTTGTCATCGAGCGTTTATACTTCAATATCGCAAGAGACATCAATCGCCCTGTGTGGCCATCGCTTTGGGCATCTAAGCAACATCTATCGAGGCACCGACTCCAAAAATGATTTGTTTGCCTAAAATGGAGTCCTTTCCTTAAAAAAGTCAAGAGATTAACATTTTTAGTGCATATTGGTTTTGAAGTCGGTTTTAACTTTTTTTTGTTACAGTTAATCTCTGTTAATTTCATTTCGCTGCACCCATTGCCATTTCTCTGCATGACGACTGGCCGAGAACAATACATTTGACAGTATGATTTTGTACTAGTCTTTAAATAAAAATAAATAAATAAATCCGGATAGCTCAAAACGCGGTTCGGTTCGCTGCCTCAGGCGAGTTTGTTTTTGAAGTTTTTTTTTTGTAACCTGGCTAAATTACTTCCAGGTCTGCCGATCTCCAGTGTATTTCTGTTCCTCGTGCTGCTGGTGTACAGCCTTCTGCCGGAGCTGAGGAACCTGGGAGGGCTGATCCTCATGGCTTACGTAGCCAGCCTCATGTTTGCTTTCGTATTTCTGTTCTGCATACAAATCGACCGCTATGAAGTCGAAATTTGCTTGTTATTGAGTGAGTATTCTTGATAAACTTATATTATATGAAAAATAGTGTGTTGTATAAACTTAAAGTAAAGTTAGCCTGTAAGCATCCCACTGCTAGGCAAAAGCCTTACTTCAAGTATGAGGTAGTATGAGCCATACTCTACCACGCGGGCTCGGTGCGTATTGGCGGAGGGATGTTTGCAAGGCAAGCAACCAGCCGTAAAATCAGTATTCCACTACTATTCAAATCACGAAATCGGAATTCTTTTGGTGTTGTATGTGTCTAGCAAGCAAATAAACCATATGTTTTAATTACTTACACAAAAATAAAATTACTGAGTATTTTGCATAAGTAATTAATGAAGTATTTCTTGGTTCCAGCTTCTTTGACGTATTTCTTCTTTCTGGCCAGTTTCGGTTGGCTAAACGTCATGTCACTGGACATATGGTGGACCTTCAGGTAATGATACCAAATATGTAATAATAATAAACAACAGAATTGTTTATTAAATATACAATATATACAAAAATTAAAAAGTAATAATAATAACTAAATTAATAAAACTAAACTACTTACATATATACATCATAATTAAATAATAATAATAATAATTAAATATGTAATAATAAAATGGTATTTAGGTAATTTAAATTACCATTGACATAACTAAGGGATTTCCCACTTTTCAGTAGGTACATATTTAATTATTGTGAACAGTTTCACCAATAACAAACAAAGTTATTTTCCGGTTTGTTATCAAATTAATAGTATACCCAGAGACTCCGTGTAAATTTCACAGTGCTCTGTTGTTTACTGTGGCTAGGAATAAATTAAGTAAATTAAATTAAATTAAATTTAAAGATTATATTAATGTCAAGTTTGTTTCAAAACGTTTTTTAGGGTTCAACTGGTTCCCTTATAATTTCGCTATGTCCGTCTGTCCGTTTTCTATTTTTTTTCTTCAAATTATTACTCCCCGCAACTCGTTGAGCTACCAAATTGAAACTGACGTCAAATACAGATTTCAACTCTTCTCTTCTCTTCTTCTCTATTATAAAGCGATATTTTCAGTCGTCCCCATCAAAAGACAACAGGGGTCCTATTTTTGAATCACTCGCTTCAAGATGGCGAGTGATTTTCGTTCGAAGATGATTTAAAAGTCAAAGGAAATAACTCGTTGTCGAACGAAAATCACTCGCTATTTCAAAGCGTGTGATTCAAAAATAGGGCCCCTGGTTTGTCTCTTATTTTCGGTTGTAAGGTCAAGGGCAATTCTCGTTGACCTTAATCATGTCTTACAGGATATATAACGATAAGAATGCTAAAAAAAAGCTAGCCAAATTGATACGGAACCCTTTGCGCGCGAGTCCAACTCGCAGTTGGCCGGTTCCTTTGTAAAAATCAGCCTTGTTTGACTTTGGGATAAAGATTTAGTGGGTGTTTATTGTGACTTTAATGAAATATATGGCGTAAGTTATGGAGCCGCGACGGCAAGTTCATGAACCTCTCAGGGGATTTATTTTTGAATCACTCGCGTCATGATGGCATGTGATATTCATTGATTAAAGTCGAATTTTGGAATGAAAACCAGTTGTAATCTACACAGGAAGGATTTAAAAAATCATTCCTCAATTTTGTGAGTACTCACGTCTATATTTCGCGTGGTTTTCGTAGATTTTTTTTCGTTTTCGATCGAAAATCACATGCCATATCAAAGCGAGTGATCCAAAAATAGAGCGCCATATCGTTAATTTAAACCAATTACAAAGCGTTCATAGTCTTGTTAAACATAAATCAAGCAATTTATGTTAAACACAAGTCATTGCTATTTGTGGGTAATACCAATACGCGGTTGATGACGTTTCTTTGTAGAGTTTGTGGTACTTATATTTTACTGAAGCGTAGCCTTAAGTAAAATACAGAGTGACTTTGAAAACATTGGCAATATTTTAAACTAAGAACCTACTCATGATTCATAGTCCCTTCCACATATTAAAATAAAAATTAATTGTTATTAAAAATCGTACAGTATCACTCTGAATTCTGTAAGCGGATTAATTTTTTGATACCTTTTACATATTATAATTAGTTAATTTTGAAAATCTTAAACATAGTCTTAAACTGTAATTTATTAGCTAAATTTGAAGCAATGATCATTTCTAAAGTGTTTGATATGATTTTTCTCAGTTTCATCATATGATACTTTATATCAATTGATTTTCATTTTAATATGTGGAAGGGACTATGAATCATGAGTAGGTTCTTAGTTTAAAATATTGCCAATGTTTACAAAGTCACCCTGTATAAACACATGAAAATTAAATGTAGTCTAGTCATCTTGGGAGTAAGGGGAGAACGGACCTAACATCTTAGCCGGCCCTACCGTCAACCTCACCTGCACGCGCCGGATGGCGACGGCGACTAATCAGTTGCCGTAGTGCTCCCTGCTAGACAACGAACGAGGCCCTGGCGACCGAGCAATGGCAGTATAACCATACACCTAGTCAGGCAACTGGCTAGATGAGGCCTCAGCGGCCTTGGGGAGTAAATACCCCCTAAAATGTTTGGTGCAGAAGGCAACGGGAAACCACTGCACTACATTCCCTTGTAAATCAGCATGTCAGAACCAACAAAGAGAACCCTCAGTGCCCGGCAAAAGAGGGTGATAATCCCCGGGCGGGGTATACGATATAACGACGACCATGGCGAGTTAAAGGTAACGACTTGGAACGTGAAAACACTTCATAAAGATGGAAAACTGGAAAACGCGGTCAGGGAAATGAAAAGATACGGATGGGATATTCTTGGAATGAGCGAAGTGAGGTGGAGTGATTGTGGGGATATACCAACTTACGACAACACCCATTTTTACTACTCTGGAGGACAGAAACATGAATACGGAGTTGGATTTTTAGTCTCTAAAGAAATGAAAGACTGTATTTTGGGATATGTGCCACAATCACCCAGAGTGATGCTACTGCAGTTAAATACTAGGCCAATACTAACCAACCTGATCCAAGTATATGCACCTACTTCAGACAGCACAGAGGCAGAATGTGAGACTTTCTACAGAGATGTTAAGGCGGTACTTATAAATAATAAAAATAAAAAGCCTTTTATTTCTTACAACTAAAAAATAAAACATATTGTGCAGTGAATAAAACATTATGAGTTATCTCTAATAATGAGTATAAATAAAATTATTTTTTCTTATGTAAGAACCCCTCTGCAGGTGAAGGCCTCCTCCAAAGATAGCCAGTCCTCTCTGGACTGGGCTGTCTGAAGCCAGTTTGGGCCAGCTATTTTTATAATGTCGTCCTCCCATCGGGCGCAAGGTCTCCCTCTCTTCCTTTTACCCTGTGGTCCCCTCCATATTGTTGCTGCTTTTGTCCATCTCTGGTCATGAAGGCGCGCTACGTGGCCTGCCCATTTCCACTTCATGGCCAGAGCTTGTTTTAATCCGTCGATAGCTTTAGTTGTATTTCGAATTTTACTGTGCCTGATTTTTTGAACTTTCTTTATATTAAGCATGCTGCGCTCCAAACCTCGATGGCATGTCCTTATTTTTTTCATTACTTTGTCAGTGAATTTCCATGTTTGACAGGCATAAGTGAGACATGGAAGCAGGCATGTATTTAGTAATTTAGTTTTTAGTTTCGTCGGCATTTTACTTTTAAATATTTCTTTTAAACTCCAAAATTTATTCCATGTAAGTTGTGTCCTGCGGTCTACTTCTCTCTCATTGATATCTCGGTTGAAACTTATTAATTTGCCAAGGTATGTGTATTGATCTGTATATCGAAGTGGTGTGTTGCCGATGGATATTTTTCTTTTAAAATTGTTAGTCATTAGCATGGTTTTAGAAAGATTCATTTCCAGACCGACTTTTTTGCTATTATCGTCAAGATTTTTTAGCATGTCTTGAAGGTCTATCCCTGACTCTGATAGAAGCACTAGGTCATCTGCGAATCGAAGGTGGCTTAGATACTTGTTTCCCATCTTAATTCCCTTTTCTTCCCACTTTAATTCACTTATTATCGTTTCTAGTACTGCTATAAATAATTTAGGGGACAATGGGTCACCTTGTCGAACTCCTCTTTTGATAGAAAACCAAGGGCCGGCTGTCTCCAGTTTTACTCTACTCTTACTATTGCTGTATATACTTTTAATTACTTTGGTGTAGTTTTCTTCGACTCCCTGTAATCTAAGCGTTTCCCATATACTTTCATGCGATATAGTGTCGAATGCTTTCTGGTAGTCCACAAAAGCAATGTAAAGCGGCCTCCTTTGCTCTTGGTATTTCTCGACTATGAGTTCAAGCGTGTGAATGTGATCGATGGTAGAGAATCCTTTTCTAAAGCCTGCCTGTTCAACGGGTTGTTTTGCATCCAACGTAGAGCTTATTCTTTTATTTAAAATAGAGGAAAAAAGCTTATATATACATGACAGTAGGCTAATCGGTCTAAAGTTGCCTATATCGTTGGGGTCTCCTTTTTTGTAGAGCAAGATAATGTTCGACTCTGACCATTGGGTAGGTGTGGTTCCTGTTTCTAAAATGCGGTTGAATAAGTTAGTAAGTGGAACAGTAAGTAATTTTGCAGCTGTTTTCAGTATTTCGTTACTGATGTTATCTGGGCCTGGACTCTTATCTAACTTCAATCTACTCAGCTCTTCAATGACTTCGCTAACTTCGATGCTGGGTACTTCTGTAGAAGTGCAATCGCCCGTAGAGCTTTGACTTGTATTGCTGGTGTTATTATAGAACGCCTCGTTTCCATTTGAATATAGTTTTTTGTAGAACTCTGTCGCTACTGTGATTATTTCTTTACGACTATTTACGGCATATTCTCCTTTTTTGAGTTCATTTATCCATGTTTTATTTGTCCTTAGCTCTTTCTGAGCTTTTTTAGCACTGCCTGATGTGTTTAGGTGTTTTTCTATGACTTTATATCTGTGGTTAGTATAATCCCTTTTTATGTATTTGCTGACTAATTTGTAGAGTGCAGAGATTTCATTTTTCATTGCTCTTGTTTTGTTTTTTGACTTTTGTAGCTCTTGTCTTCTCTTTAAAAGTTTAAGTGTGGTATCTGACAGTACTTTGTGACTTTTATGTGTTACTGTATCATATTGAGCTGTCCGTATGCAACTTGTGATATGATTGACCAAATTATCGTAGTATTTTTGGACCGTTGAATCTTTATTTATCTCAAGTTTACCATGCATTGCACAAGAAGCCAGATATTCGCAAAACTTGGAGAGTTCTTGTTCGTGTTTCAATGTGGGATTTTGGTTTGTATTATACTGATTTCTGCGTTTCTTAGTTTGAGCAACACTGATGGTCGCTCTAACTGGCCTGTGATCTGAATTGTAATTAAAGTTTAGCACCTCGACATTCTGAAACATAAGAGGCCGGTTAGATAGAAAAATGTCGATTTAGAAGTCGAAGGCGGTACTTAAAATGGTTAAAAAACATATCTTCAACGCCAAGGTTGGGGATACTCCTGAGCACAACATTGTCGGCCCGTTTGGACTTGGATCCAGGAATGATAGAGGCGACCGTCTTATAGAGTTCTGTTCAGAGTACGCTCTAACTCTCATGAACACTTGGTTTGATCTACCAAAAAGGCGTCTATATACATGGCAATCCCCAGCTCATACAAAAGAGAAAATTGTGAGAAATCAGATAGATTATATCTGTGTAAATTATAGATATCGCAACGCGATAACAAGTGTAAAAACGTACCCAGGAGCAGACATCGACTCGGATCACAATCCCTTGGTTTGCAAAGTAAGACTGAAACCAAAACGGGTGCAAAAGGGGAAGCCTAATAGTGTTCTAAATCTGCAAGCAATTAAAGACGAGGCAGCTGCTAAACGCTTTTCACAAAAAGTTGACGAAATCATTAAGATGGATACAGCAGATAGTATAGAAAATCACTGGGAAAGTATCAAATCGGCAGTTCTGGAGGCAGCCAAGGAAATACTTGGATACAAGCTAAGAAGGAAACAGGATCAATGGATGACTAAAGAAATCATTGACCTATTCGATAAGCGAAGAGAACATAAGGTGAACCCTACAGAATACCGCAAGTGTAGTACCCAACTGCAAGCTATGATAAGGAAAGCTAAGGAGAATGAATTAATTAACCAGTGCAGGAAGGAAACCCTCTACACTTGTTCTATAGTAGATTCTGAAGGAAAACTTCTTGTCAGTATAGATGACCGACTACGTTCGTGGGAGCAATATATAATGGAGCTCTTTCATGACAATAGACCGAACCTAGCAGAGTTTGAGAGTGGAGACTTACGCGGGCCACCTATACTAATGGACGAAATGGAATATGCTCTTGCTGGGATGAAGAAAGGAAAAGCCGAAGGAGTGGATGGAGTGCCCATGGAATTACTTATGCACATGGGAAGTACTACCAAAGCATGCTTGTTGGCACTCTTTAACAGAATCTACGATACGGGCGTGATTCCACAAGATCTTCTTCGTTCCACTTTTGTGACCATTCCGAAAAAATCAAAAGCTGTTAAGTGCTCTGATTATAGGACTATAAGCTTGATGAGCCACACCATGAAGGTATTGCTCAAAATTATTTACAACCGAATTAGCACTAGATGCTCTGAAAGTTTGTGTCCTCAACAGTTTGGATTTAGAGCAGGTATGGGAACAAGAGAAGCTATATTGGCCGTTAACACCTTGGCGGAACGAGCAATTGAAAATCAGCAAGAAGTGTATCTTTGTTTTATAGACTATGAAAAAGCATTTGACCTCGTTCAACATAGTAAACTAATGGAAGTACTTCGTAAAAGAGGGTTGGATGAAAAGGATCTGAGAGTTATTGGCAGTCTCTACTGGAATCAAGAAGCGGCCGTACGAGTCGAGGGGCAGCTCACAGATTATAAAATAATAACTAGAGGTGTTAGACAAGGATGCATACTTTCTCCCCTTCTTTTCAATTTATACTCGGAGGACATCCTAACAGAGTTACTACGCGATAAAAGAGAGGGCATTCGCGTTAATGGACAGCTGGTCAACAATTTAAGATACGCTGATGATACAGTACTAATTGCGAGTTCGGAAGCTGGACTGCAAATCCTTTTGAACGAGGTATCTGAGGCCGGTGAAGCTATGGGGCTGACTATCAATGCCGCTAAAACCAAGTCCATGGTAATTGCTAAAGTTGAGCTACCTCCGCCAGACATAACACTACGTGGAACAAATATCGAAGGTGTCAAGAAGTTCAGGTATCTAGGCCGATACTTTACAGCAGACTTAGATCACCAAGCTGAAATAAAATGTAGGATCAGACAAGCTAAGGCTGCTTTCTTTAAAATGTCCAAAGTACTATGTGACAGTAAGATTTCATTTCCCTTGAGATATCGCGTGGCACAATGCTATGTATGGTCCACATTACTTTACGGGTGCGAGACGTGGGCCCTCAGAAAAGACAGCTGCAATAGACTACAGGCTTTTGAGATATGGTTATTGCGTAAAATGTTAAAAATTCCATGGACCAGCTTTACCTCAAACATCAAAGTATTGCAACGTTCCAAGTGTAAACGTGAACTGATGTCAACTATAATAAAGAGGAAGGTTGCCTTCTTTGGACATATGCAGAGAGGTTCTCAATATGAGTTCTTAAGGCAAGATTCCTGGCAAGAGATCACCAGGCCGACCCAGAAGAAAATGGATAGATGACATCAAAGACTGGACCAAACTTCGTTATGACCAGCTAAAAAGAGCGGCTCAAGACCGCATCGGTTTCTACATGCTGACCTCCAAACTTCAATTTGAAGATGGCACCCCATGATGATGATGATAGTCATCTTCCAATTATGGAGTGGTTACCAAGGCTTAAGAGATCAAGAGGTACCAAGAGGTTTATGATACTTATTTTACATGCATGTGTGTTGTGGTACCACCATTAATTCTGATTTGTGCATTAGCTACTTACCAACTTTGGAATCAGAGCAATGTTTATGATTGGCATCAAATATTTAATTTATTTTATTTTATTTGTAGGTATTACAAAATCCACAAATCCACAATCCACTCATAAAGATGATAACATAATATACAGACATTAGGACTTACAGCCAATGACGGATTTAAATTTTATGTACTATATTTAAGTAACGGTCATCGATAGTATGACGTGATTTATGTCTCTCACTGTATTTGTGTGTGTGTGTGTTTTTGTGTGTAAATATTTTATATGATATAATTATCAATAGCTCCACTTACTTATTTTTAAAAATTGAGGGTCTGTTTCACTATCGACAAATAAACACTAACCATTAGATAATTCAAATATAGAACGTAATTTTCTATGAAGTACTCGACAGTTTATGCTAATCAGAACTTATTGGGATATTGTGTAGCAGGCCGTAGAGTATCAGTCATATATTGGTTTTAAAATTACCGAGTCAGCCGTATTATTGATTCACTCGCCTCAAAATAGCATGTCAGTTTTGTTGATAAATGTTTGATTTCACACACTGAGAATATAAACACCTAGAAGGAGGGTTCCTAACAAAGATCGTTGTCAAAAGCGCGCACATTTTGTAGCTACGTGTGCGTAAACAATATCCCTGTCACGCACACTAGTAAAGGAATAATATTGTCAGAAAATCTCATTTCTACTAAATGGTAGAAAATTTAAATATTAGGGAACCTATGTATAAAGAAATAACGAACGTAGGCTTTTTATTTTATTCAATGGTTTAATTTCCCCTTTATTTTACTTTTTTCTGTTTGATGTATGGATTTAAAAATACACCATATAGTTCTGATTGTTAATCTAAGATTGCCACCGCTACAAAATGGCGGATTCCATAATTATTTTATCACTACTACCTCAACATGAGTGTGATATGTAAGAGCTTGATTAGTAGAATAGAGCGAACTATAAAAAAATCCTAATAAGGCCACCAACAAATGGCTGATATACAGGGTGTAAAAAAAGTACAAGCCAAATTCAAAGGGGTGGTTAAAAGTGGAGTCTAGAATACAGGAAAAATATTTTAAAAAATCTAGCTCTTTTTTCTACATACAATTTTAATTTGAATTAAATTATTGCTACAGAACAGTTGACGAGCCACCAATCCCAACAGGCGTCCTTTTAAGTAATGATTCTGCTATTTACAATAATACTAATTGATTAAAATCAAATCAAGCAGCACCGTACAAAATCATACTAGAAAACATTTAGGATTGCGCGCACGTTATTCATAAAAAGCTACAAAACTAAGGTAGCCGCACTATCTGTCACTTTCGCACATTGATAACGTGTATTTTCAAATAACGAGTATTAACTCATAGTAATAGCGGTCAGTAGGTCAAGTGCATTATTTTTTTACGGTTGTCTCGGGATGCGTGCGCGTAGCAATGGATCGTAGACGCAGGTTCTCAGATATTGAGAACCTACCATTAGATGGTCAGAGTGACATGACGAAGCTGACATGAGTTTGCATGAAACGGTGCGTTGGTAATCTGAAAATAGTGTGGATTACGGAAAGCCTAGCCGATCAAAAGTGGTCAGAGCAATACAAAATTGACATGACTTCGATTAATTACATGCGCCCAGTGTAGGTTGTTACTACACACTGTTACTACAGTTGATTATTTATATTCGTGATTTATTGTAAGCAGTTGATTCCAATTTTTAAGTAAGCCAAGGTACCTACATGCTCAATTTTGCACTGGTCTAATCAAATTTTGGGTTTTTTGACGGTCCTGGGCCCGTGAAGTACAAAGGGAAAATAGAAGTCCAGTTCAAGCCGTAAACATAACCTACCTATAAAACTAAATAGTGAACTGTGTGCCGTAGCGTAAGATAGAGCGCGCGGCTGCTAGTTTGGTTGGATTGACAATCATCATACATATGGCATTTTTAAATAATCATTTAAAAAAACACTATTTATTAGGATGGACCCCTAATAAATAATGTATTTTTGTGGAGTATATTTCTGTAGTAATAGTAATACTCGTTTAATTATTATTTTTTCTTTTCTTTAATTTTTTTTAATATTTTTCCCGTGTTCTAAACTCGATTGACAACCACCCCCTTGAATTTGGCTCATACTTTTTTTTACACCATGTTTATTAAAAAAAACATTTATTTCTGTATAAAGACTCACTTACTCACTTGGGGTGTCGTAGCACAGTGGTGGCAGCGCTTTGGTTGTAATACCGAAGTTAAGCAACTTACGGCGCGGTCGGTGTTTGCATGGACAATTCCGACCATATAGGTGACTTATATCCCGAGCATCTCCGTGCTTCGGAAGGCACGTTAAGCCGCTGATTCCGGCTTTTTTTATAAAGACTCACAAGGAGCACTTATACCCGACACGAACATTCGAAACCATGAGTAGTTTTCTTTTTCCCATCACTTTATAGCTCTCACTAGATGGCGTTAGGATCACTTAAGTAACAATTTTGTTTACATTGGCGGTAAACTATAGACAAAAAAAAGTGCGTAATATTGTAAATCGTAGAAAAATACGAAAATATACCTATTCCCGATTTTATTCTATAAAAAATAAATTTGTCAACTACGCAATTCCAAGATTTTCTTTGATTCAAAATTGCATTCTATAATAGCTAACAAACACCTCAACTAAGGGTAAATAAATATACATCTGATTATCCGATCTCTAGTTATAATTGTTAAAAATGACAGCAATAAAGTTTAAACCATAAAACTATCCCAAACATAGTGAATAAAACTTTATTAAAAAGGAATGGTAGTTTTTTAAATTCCACCTATACTGACAACACTTAAGCAAATTTTCATTGATAAATTAAACAATCTTGTTTTAAGTATTACATGTATAAAATCAAGCTTAATTTGATAAATTACACGTGGTATGCATTGCTTAGGGTTTTGTTGTGTTTTTAAGATCTGTTGTGGCAACCATTGACTGCACAAACCGTCATTATTATCAAAAATTCGGGAGCTGTTACTCGTACTGCGTGTCCTTGAGCACTAAGGGCTCAATGTCAAATAGTTGCCAAATGGGCTACTATTGAAATGCGCCATTTACGAGCCAGGACTAGGCTTCTAGGTGTTTATATTCTCAGTTCACACAGCATTGATTTATGATAACACAATTTTGTAACTACTTTTGTCTAGATTTTGCGTGATTTTCGTTGACTTTTAATTGATTTTTAAACAAATATCACTCTGAATATTGACGCGAGTGATTCGAAAATACAGCTATTTTTATATTCATTGATTAAAGTCTAATTTTGGAATGAATATCAGTTGTAATCCACACAGTAGGGATAAAAAAAAACTTAATTTTGCGAGTACTCAAGTCTATATTTCACGAGATTTTCGATGATTTTTTATTAGTTTTCGAACGATAATCACACGCCGTATCCAAGCGAGTGTTTCGAAAATAGAGCTCCTGGTTCAAAGCTCTAGTCTCCTTTAGGGTATTGCATTTCCAGTGCCAATTATACTTAGTAGTTATACTAATAGACCTCCACAAATGCTGTTATTTACCACTTTTCTTTTGATTTCAGTATTTAAATCGCATTTATAAAAATATTCCAGAGGCATCGTGAAGGCTTGCGCGGTAAACCGTCGCGGTGAGCTAGTGAAGTTCTGTATATACTGCGCGTACGCATTCGGAATGCCGCTCGGCCTGACCGTTGCCTTGGTAACGCTGAACGAGCTTAACCGACAAGACTCCTACCAATTCTGGGGCATCGTGCCCAGTATACCTTCGAAAGGATGCTTTATTGAAGGTACGATCATCTATGTATATTTATAAAAATGAATTGGTATTTGTGTCGCTAAAACTCGAGAACAGCTGAACCGATTTGGCTGATTTTAGTCTTGAAATATTTGTGGAAGTGCAGGGAAGGTTTAAACGGATTTGATGATATAGTATAAACAGCTGTTTTTTTCCTCCTTCTTTCTTCTGATCCTTCTCAGAACCTTTATATCTGAGCCTTAGTGTAAACCTTTTGCAGGGCCGGCAAAATACGCGTACTTATACGCGCCAATGCTGATAATGATAGTGATCAACTGGGTGTTCTTCGTGCTGACAGCTGTCAACATCTGGCAGCTCAGTCGCGATAGGAACATGCTGAGATCCGCCGACTCCGCAGCTTCGGGATCACAGAATGCACAAAAGAGCAACAAAATGAGGTACCTTTTATTTCGACTGGGAAATGCCACGCATATCCTCTGATCCTGGGGGAGACCAAAAGGTTATGTGGGACTCCCCCACCCAATGAGGGTGGGTATACCCACTTAAAACCAGTCGGTGTCCTCCAGTGCAATATAGATAGATAGATAGATTCATTTATTGCAACAAGTACAATGTTTTATAATTCTAAAACAATTGGTACAGTACCCTGTTAGGGTGCAGCAATATTAATTAATGCTATTTAAAACTTACGTCAACAATAAAGGGGGGTGCTGCGGGTTATCGCCCTGGACATACCCCTGGGCATTCTTCCGCAGCCCCGCCTCTGGCTGTGACTCGTAACTTTTGCGAGCACCACTCGGTTTCAAGGGAATATAGTATCCCCTTGACCATCAGGGGTTGGCGTGCGGGACATACGCACCACCGTCACGGGCCCTTTTCAGCGGGCGGTTGACACCCCCGTGTCAGCCGCAAAATGAGGTACCTACCCTAACCTAACCTTTTTTTTGGTTTCGCTGGAAAATGCCCAACGCATACCTGCCGCCCTCGGGGGAGGGCAGTACCCACTAAAAACCAGCGGCGTTCTCGGGAGCCATGATTTCGGTCACGACTCACGAGTCACCCGATCTGAAGAGGGCAAACGCCTTCAGCGCCAAAGGAGGTTATCCTCCGGCTTGATGTCCCGACGATGCGTAGAACGCATCACACACCATCGCGCCTCTTTCGTATGTTGATCTATGAATGCTTCCTCGCACGTGTGCAAAACTGCGTAAGTGATTATTCCAATTTAGTGTACAGTATAAGTTTCATAAAAATCGGTCTAGTAGTTTTTGGGATACGGAAAATAACTAGAAATAAATGGAAGAAAAATACTTTGGAGTCTTTGCATGATGTGCGTACACCTGTTTAGTGTACGTAAGTGGACATTATGCACTTTTAGACGGAAGACAAATGAAAGAAGAAAGAAATAAAATGAGTTTATTAATTTGGGACATCACAAACACACACACTTACACTTTTATTTAAACGAGTTCACAAAATAAATAACATACACAGTTACGAGCACGAAATTATAAAATACAAAACAGAAAAAAAAAACAAAAGCGGATAAAAATATTTGTAATTTCAACTTATTTTCAATTGAACATCAAACATTAATCAAAGAAAATCACATGTCATATTCTCACAAATGATCTAAAAATTTGGCTCCTAAAAAAAGGATCCCCTATTTTTTAATCACTAGCCTCAATAATGGCGTGTAATTTTCGTTGATAAATTTTTCATGTTCGAATAAAATCCACATAAGAATCATTTTTTAAAAATACTTGAGACTGAATTTTGTTAGTACTTGCGTCAATATTTTACGTGATTTCCATTAATTTTCATGACAGCCAATCATGGCTCTTCTAGATTATTTTCCAAACTTCAAACAACACAAAATTAATCATGTCCTCAATATGCTATTTTCAGACTGATGGTGTATCTAAAGCTGTCGGTACTGATGGGCCTCACTTGGATCCTGGAGGTGGTAAGCACCACCACCCCAAACTTCCGCGGCTGGTACATCTCTGACTGCTACAACGTGCTCATGGGTGTGGTTATCTTCTTCATCTTCGTCTGCAAGAGGAACGTTATCAACAAGCTGAGGAACAGGTGCTTACATACTGCTAACTACACAAACAGTGAGGTAGAAAATTTGTTTTTAAAGTCGAACGAATAATGGACCATTGCTCATATCGCATGATGCCAGAATCATTTGGTTTTGGTTCTGAGTCTGCCTGTGACCACGAATGCTGTTAAGCATTCGAAACGTCTGACGTTTAATTTCAAATAAATGTGCGTGTATTAAATCCGTAAATGTTTAAAAGCGGATTTTCATGCAGTTACTCGTACGTAGGTAAAACAGCTTTTTTATAATTAACCGTTGTCGCCATTACCAATACAGAAAACATTATGCATAAAAGGTTCTAAATGTTTTCTTTTTAATATTGTTTATACAGTGACTAACCCAATGTTGTTTTAAAAGTAATAGATACGCTATAGACTCATAAACCAAACAGCAAATCTGTGCCGGTCGCGAGCGACTGCACACATGCGCAATTCTTATTAACCACATTCCTAGACTGACGTGAAAAAGATAGCATAATTGAAACAGTAAGACCGAAAGAGATAGTTGGTAACTCTCTGCTACGCACAAGTGTAAGCCAAATGTCACTTATTGACCAATCACGGCACTGCACTGCCCACTTCAACAAAGACTAATAAAAGCTACAAAACAGAAGGTACAAACCTTACATAACGAATATTTATAATTTATATTCAGTATACGGGTTTAAAAAAAACATCATTATAATGGAAAAAATATATATTACTTCAATGCTAAAAACTATTTAACAACTTAAATCCCTTCAAAGAGACAACGTTTGTTTCTTTTTTGTCTCATTGAAAGTTTACGTATTTCGGGGTTATTTTTATGAGCGGAATGAAGACGTATTGTTACATATTTATCAATTATTGCTTTCATTAAATTTATTCGATGATTAAAAAGTGGTGATTGTAGTTTTGAATGTTCATGAAGTGTATCGAAGATGTTGGTGTTCAAAAAAGATTTTAATTTACGATATTTAAGTGTGTTAACAACTTGATCATTAATAAAATGAAGACCCTGTTCTTTTAAGTGCAACTTATGATATTTTCTGATTGTAAACAAATAGCAAATACATTTTCAGATGCGTAGCACAATCCACCCATGTCTCGAATCGTTACAAGTTTATGGAACCATAACCTTTTGTTTGTGTACAATGCGTCAACATAGGTTTCACTCAGATAATGAGGTAACATAGCCACAAAAATACAACATACAGTCAAATTGGTAACCTCCTCTTTTTCCAAAAGTCGGTTAAAAAAGGGGTATAATATTATTATCCTAACAATGGTAGAAATTTATTTAAAATAATTTATTCAATAGACACGCACATATCAGTACATTTTTCCCTTTTGTTTACGTAACAAAATTTCGATAAATACAGAACAATTAATAATTATAAACATCTATATCAATACACAATAATAAACATCACACAATACCTAGAAGAATAAAAAAACACAAGCATGCCGTAGGTATCAAACCAATGAAATCGCGTCTGTATTCTCTATTCAACTAATCTATGATCGAGGCACCAAGCGTCCTTTTCACACTTGTAAAAACAACTATTTACTTTCTCTTTCACCTTTGTAATCGTATTGTAAATTAAATTTTAAGTAAAAAATAATAAAATGTAATGTTTTACGCATTATTCTGTTTACTAACTTGTGAGACGAGATGCCCTGAGCTTTTTTAACTTTTTTGTCATAGTTCGTACACTTTCGAAACACACACGATGGCATTTTGATGGATTCAAACCAATTCACAATCACGAACCAACACGTCACACTCGTTGTATTGCTTTTCGCCGACTGGGGCTTGACTGGGGGAAAGAGATCCTAATTAGGATCTTTTCGCGTCACACATTGCGCGCCCGGGTAACGTATCTATTACATTTTAAACATCATTGGACTAACCACTATAATATGTTTGAATATATTTATAATGCAGATTATAAATTTACAAAAAAGTTATTGTGAAAAACAATTTCAATGCAATTTTTTTTCGTTCGAATAATATCTCACTAAGTTATAAATATAGGGTAAATAAATATAATGGTCCATATAAGAACATAACCTTCTATCCTAAAGCGGAATCCTAAATCCTTTTCCAGCGGACAAACAGCCACCTTCAAATTCATGTACAGGCGCTCTATTTTTTAATCACTCGCTTCAAGATGGCGAGTGATTTTCGTTCGAAGATGAATTAAAAGTCAAAGGAAATAACTCGTTTTCAAGCGAAAATTACTCGTAATATTGACGCGAGTGATTCAAAAATAGAGCTCCAGGAGCCCTATTTTTTAATCATCGCATCAAGATGGCGTGTGATATTCAATGATTAAAGTCGAATTTTGGAATGAAAACCAGTTGTAATCTACACAAAAAGGATTTGAAAAATCATTGCTCAATTTTGTGAGTACTCACGTCTAGATTTTGAGTGATATCCGTTGATTTTTTATGTGTTTTCGAACGAAAATCACACGCTATATCCAAGCAAGTGATTCAAAAATAGGGGCCCAGTTCTTCGTCAAGAATATTTGCCTTACATCCTGTTATAATATTTCTTTCATTTCTGTCAGACTTCCTGTCATTTTATATTCATTAGGATACATTTTTTGGTATGTATTCAAGACTTGTTTGATGTAATGAAATGATTGACATACTTAGTTAAAATGTATTTAACATGCTTTGATTAAAGTAAAATAGCGGTAGATACGGCATGTCATACTAATTGTCAGCTAAAAAATGGCACTACACATTCCTTACGTCACACGTCTTATAAATTTCACCCGCACACGCAATCCAATGGAAATTAGGCGACGGGGGCCTGATTTTAGCGGTCCACTTTCGAGTGGCGCGTCACCTATCTTCCGCTATTTTACTTTAATCAAAGTTAACATGTTGACTTTAAATAAATAATATCTACCTACTCTTAAATATGAGAAGATAATTATTGTCAAAGAAATGTGTGCATGCTTATTGGTAATGGCTAAATGAGCCGAACATAAAATTAATTGTTAACCATTTAAACGCTAATGATCCTTCAATTCTATTCTGCAGGTATACAAACTTCAAAAACACACACTCATCCAAGTCAAAGAGTCGATCCCGAAGTACACAGGAGGAATCACATACGCAGAGCACACCTCTACAATCGAAAGAGGACCACATTGAGTTGTCAAATATAGCAAATCCGAAGACCTAAGTGTCCACGTACCCTTACTGTTTTACCGCAAAGACGAATGTGATCGGTGGAACAAGATGGATGGACAAGGATGTAAAGGTAAAGTCCGATTTTCTTTGCTTCGCGAATATTGTCGACAATTTTGACGAGACATTTAAATTGATGAAATTATTGAATTTAAATTATGATAAACATAAAACTCACAACCTACATAGGTAATTCATTGCTGAACACAGATCTTTTTACATCGAATTGTTATCAATATTATTCACTGATATTATTTTAAAAGTTATTAAATAAATGTTTACAATATTTGCAAAGCAAAGAAAAACTGACTTTAGTGCAGTGCTACGGATTCGTCATAAATGACGATCACAGTACTTCTGGACCGACAGCTTTTTTGGTTTGTTTGTGGTTATGCTTTATTTACATACTAGCAGCCTCCCGCAGTTTCACCCGCGTCATGTGAGATTTGCCATAAAAACCGTTTTGTACATGTCGTGTGTCGTGCTATTTAAGTCAACTCATCATTTTCAGTCCTTATTTCTGTATCAGGATTGGGTCTCCTCGTACATTTGCGCCTCAAAGCTGTGTTCTGGGTTATTTGTGTAGGTCGATAAAGCCTCTCGCTGTAAAACAGCTAATTCGCTAACTAGGGTAGTCTTCTGCCCCGTTCTCTAGGTAGGTTTAGGAATAATACAGATGATGATGATGATAGAAGAGCTACTCCCAGGTCACCCAGGGTAGCGTTAAGGTAACGTTAGGACTGTAGGTAGGTGGTGTGGATCTACCATTATTAATTTTCTATTGTACCTATGTTAAAAACTTGTGTAGATAATAATATGGTTGTGTTCTCCTGGTGTGAGTGCCTTCAGTGTTAACTGTCCATTGGTCAGCCGCTATAATGCAGGTCACTGACGCTATGGTTCTTCGTTCGTAGTACCCATTATTTATCGCTGACACATTGCAAGCGACTTTTTCATACTTTGCTTACGATACGATACGAAACTTTGAGCAATCTCCTGATAGACTCTTTCTGGATTATATGACAATCTCGGCATTTTCATCTCTCGCTGGTCCATATTTTGCAGATAGTTCTTTTTCTTAAAAGTTAAAAATTCTACGCCATTATATCATAGCCGGCTTACCGACGTTCTCTTAGTTTAAATAGCTTTTAAGGATCGCAGAAGATGCCTGGTGACTTCTATTAAAGCCAAGCTGTATTTGTGGGATGGTTAACATCATATTGAACATAAGCGTCAGTTTTTCTCATCGACTCCAGATATTTATGGTGGTAACATAATATGCAGTGAGGTGTTTTAAATGAATGTGTTGCAGCTCAAACTTGCATTGCCTTCAAAGTTTTGCTCCATGTACTCAGTCTTGTTACGACCGATACGGAGTCCATGTTTTTCAATTTGAGTGACCCATTTATTAAAAGCTTCCTGTAATCTATACTTATAAAATGCTTTGTCCTGAACGACCATAGAAAGTAGTATAGTATAGAATGACAAACGCGGATTTTCAGCGATACCAAAAAGTTACTTTACATGTGTGCGTTCAATAGTGATGTGTATCTTATGGTGGTCCAAGTTTTATCGAGGAGGTTACGATAAATCATGTAAATTGAAACAAAAATAATTAAAATAATGCACTTTTAATTACATAATACTTTTTATTTGATAAACAAGACAACCTCATTTTTGTTAAATTACATAGTTATTTATTTATGTATGAAGACTTGCTAGAAGCACTTATACACGTTCCAACATAGACCTTACCACAGCACAGCTTCGGGCCAGTTGTGTGGGCCAGTGCTAAGAAGAAGCTGTGCAAGAATTACGGTCACCTAAAAAAATCTGTCAAAAAATTTATCGATACTGATGACGTCATCATTTAGTCAAGCCCTAGTGTAAAGAAACGGTTTCTTATTTTACTGAAAATACCTGAATTAATCTATTGGAAACTTTGATATATGGCTGCAAATCACAAAGAAAGTCCTAAATTTACTGTACAATTTGGCATCGGAGTCGATTTCACTCACAAATTTTATAAAATTTGGAATTAAAATTTTTATCAATGATTCATATTTACTGGTGGAAAGTATGATTTTCGGGATTGTATCCTCGGCGCACTTCACAGTTGCTGAAAGCACAAGTCATTTCATCTGAAATTGTTATACAAAACTTAAATTATAATTATATCCATTCAAAATTTTTCAAAAATTCCAACGACGAAAACTTGACGTATCCACTAAATCCATTATTTCTTAGAAAAAGGTCTCGCTGTCATAAGGTATTTCGCTGTCAAATCCTATAGAATTTCACTAAGTAGCACGCTCTTTTTAAAGCGAAGATTTTTTCTTTCTCTATGTGAACGACTGACTTATTGATTGACTGACTGACTGACTGACTGACTGATGGATCAACGCACAGCCTAAACCGCTGATCGTAGACACTTGAAACTCATAGGGTGTGTTCTTTGCATGACGAAGGGATCCGATAAGAAAGGATTTTGAGAAATTCTACCCCTAAGGGGGTCAAAAAGGGGTGCAAAGTTTGTATGGGACAACCAGATCCCTTGGTCCAATCTACTTCAAATTTTGCATACACATTCTTTTACAGAATTGACGGAAGTCTTATTTTGTATTTTATTGAAATTCATCTCCTAAGGGGGTAAATGGGGGTACAAAGTTATTCTGGGGGTGATTTGCTTCGATTTTGATATCAATACTCTTTAGTGCTAATGATAAAAATATTTTTTATATCATTTTTGACAATCATTTGACATGTCTGAGACACAATGTTTTGACACATGTTTGTTATTGATGTTGCTCTCGAAATGGTCGAGAAGAGATTTTATTCCTTAGAACAGTAAAGAATATTTTTTTGTGTTAAAACCATTAAACAGGGTAGGTATCAAGAGGTCTGTCTGTGTCCAGTGTAGATTGCAGATCGTTTGTTCATATTGTCGATGGACATTCTACGCTGCTTCTGTGGTCGAATGGTGTCCAATCTGGAACTTTTCTGCAAACGTTTCGTGGGGCCTATGTTTAGCAGTGAACAGCTTTTGGTTGTTGATCATGATGATGGAGTAGAGCCCTACATAGAATTGTCCCTTTGAATTCACGATTTGAATTCAAGAAAGTAGAGTATTCGCTATGACCATAACCAAAGCTCAAGTTCAACCTTAAGGTAGCGGGAGAAGACTTGAGGTAATTTGCTTCTCCCACAGCCTGTATGTGGCATGATGCTTGTAAGCGCACTGAGTATAGCCTGGTCTTTTTATTAGCATCCGAAAGAAATATACGAAAGACGATAGGCATAGAATGTACCTATTTCCATTTCGTTGTAAAATAAAAAGATATTATCCCCGTGTAATTTTGACCAGATTAAAGACCGGGCTACGTGTAGTGTGTACACAAAATATAACATTTATCTATACGCATTTCTACATTATATATTTAAAAACTGGATGTTTTTGTTAGTTTTTTGTTTGAACGCGCTAATCACAGGTTCATCACTGTTGGTCCGGTTATAAAATATGTTAGATACATTGTTAGATAGCTATTTTATCGGGGAAGGTTAAAGAAGTAGTCTAATGTGTATAGGCTTATAAATATTTTCGCTTCGATTTATAGGAACGGAGTAAAACTATTACGCGCGTACGAAGTCGCTGGCGGGCCGCTAGTTCATGCATATTTCCGTAAAGTAATGCAAGTGTCTCGCTGTAAATCATGCTGCCCGGGGGCGGGTTCTTGTATTTCCTTTGTTATGTACCTTTTTTTTTTTTTTTTTTTTTTTTTTTTTTTTTTTTTTTTTTTTTTTTTTACGGTGGAAAAAATGCATTAAACTGCATACCCTCCGCTTGGCGAGGCGGAGGGTTATGTGGGGCTCTCCTCTCCAGAAGGGAGAGGCCTACCCACTCGTCGCACACAGTTTATGCTCGCGAAGGCGAGCCCACCTCGGGCCAAACAACACCATAATACCAGGTCTGCATATGCGACCTTTCCTCTATTTTATTTATGACTATGCTGTTCCTGCGCACAATAGATGCGCAGGTGTATACATAAATAAATAAATAATACTACTTTAAATATAAAATAAAATATACAAAATCACATATTAACTCTAGATGCCAAGTTACAGGTGTAGAGAGCCTGATCACTGGCGCCAGATTTCTACTCTATGACTAGAATTTTGACTAACTAGTTTGGAGCTGGCGAGCAAAAGCTCGTCGCCTCCGGCCGACTCGTTTTCGGCGTTCGGGGTCCGCGAGAGGATTATTCTCACGTTCCCGTTCCGCCTCTTCCTTCTTGATTAGAACGTCTTCACAAAAGGTTCTGAACTGCCCCCAGAGATCTTCGTTGCCAACAATGGCTTTGATGACCGCCGGCAAAGAAAGATCGCTCCCTATGTAGGTGACTAGAGTCGCCCTCTCCCCGGACCAAGCTGGACACACTTCCAACGTGTGCTGTGCCGTATCTTCTGCCGCACCACAGTGATGGCATTCAGCAGTCCTCTCTCTGCCAATTCTACACAGATACTTACCGAAGCACCCGTGTCCCGTAAGTATCTGTGTCATTCGGTATGAAAGAGGACCCCTGCGCCTATCCACCCAGTCAATAAGGACTGGTTGCAGGGCATCAGCAGTTCGGTGACCTGCGCTGGGCTCCTTCAGCCGCTCAGCCCACTCTTCTATCATCAGCTGTCGAGCGTCATTACGCCAGCGCTCAATCTCTTCTTTTGCCGGAGGAGTACTGCTGAGCTTTAGGGTAGCAACATAGTGGTATACTTCGGCTAACTAAGCAGACAATGAACAACAGTGGACATAAGGTGATAAGGGCGTTCTATAAAGTCAACTACTACCAAGAAAATAGCAACTGTAGTATTGAATCAACCGAATCAACCAAATCACGCAATCAGGCCGGCCAGCGCGTCGTGCGTGTCGCTCCGTCTATGAGCGCATGGTATTTTAAAACTTAAAGGTCTCCTAAGATAATTATTGGAATCCAATGGTTTCAATGGCATTTATGATCAAAATTGAATGCTTGTGACCAATAAAGTATTTATTTGGATAAGTATTAATACTATGTTCATGAAAATACCATGGAAAATAATGCATTGTCGTAAATTAATTTTTATTACCATAATAAAGGTTATAGTGATCAAACCATAAGAGATAGGTACATGCTGTTGCGGACTTTTCTGTAAAACTTTTTAAGGTAAACATTTATGCGATAAACTTCATTGATATAACTCTTATAGTTTAAGCAGCGTACGCAAAAATAGCTCGAAAATTACAGATTTCTTCCGGCTTCATTAACATTCATCGTCATATCTTCACTATGGAAACACATATCTTTATGAAATATAGCCTATATGTTATTCTAATGTATAAGCTTCATTTCTGTAAAGTTTCATCAAAATCTATTCAGTAGTTTTTTGCGTGAAGAAGTAACAAACATACATCCACACATCCATCGTTTACATCGATTACTCGTATCTAATAATAATTCATACGACAAACTTGTATAACGCGGTTATCGGTCATCTTATGAATCACTTTATTATGACTGTGTAAACACTATTCGTGTCATTAGATCTTAGCCTACAAAAAACTAGACTGTGATGTAGTGAATTAGGCAGGCTCTCTATTTTAATTTAAAAATAAAACATTTTTGTGTGCAAATATCCACTGTCCATATTTATTTCCAGGTTCTTGTGTCTGTCATCATTCGACCACTACTCCTGGGAGCCGTCGTTCAGCAGAAGCCGCTCCAACAGCACCATGACAGAAACTTCCAGCATCAGCCAGGATACCCCTCTGCAAGTCAGCATCAACCCCAAAGGATCCTCCAACTACGCCAAGGAGAGACAATTCTTCTGAGCTTTGTCCATCACAAGAATTGTTTGCATTTTATGTATATTTTTTAAGTCTGTCAATTTTGCATGTGCATACAGGAAATGCATGTGCTGACGCCAAAATTCGAATTGTGCTATTAATAATGACAAAAGCTCTTAAAAATATTTAACTAGTTAGTGCCTACTTTATGAATGCCATTTTCGCCCAGCAATATCATTTAAGGATACTGTTGAAGCTACCAGGTACCCTGGTTACATGTACTATGTGGGTTTAATCTTTAAATTAATGATGGATACAAAACTGTCTGCGTAAGCGCTGTGCACAAGAGAAGCAGTGGCTAATTTAACTGTGCTTGTATTCTTAGCAAATATCCAAGTGCACATGTTTCCTTTTGTTGACAACGCTCTTCGCCATATATATCTAGAGTTATTTTTGTCTATCATTTAACTTTGACCACCGCCGTTCAACAAAAACACTAGCATAAGCCAGGAGAACCCTCAGCATCAACCCTAAAGAATATAAGGAAGGACAATCTTCTGAGCTTTGTCCATCACAAGAATTGTTTGCCTTTTCTGTGCCATCTTTTTAAATCTGACAAATTTCGCACACAAGAAATGTTTGTTCAAAATATCGAAATGGGCTACCTATTTTTTTTTTATTCTTACAAAATTCACAGCTCTTGGTACAAATTAAGTTTATCTTACATACTGAACTAACAGCCAATAACGAATTTACTTTTTTTAAAACAGAGAAAGTAAATCAAAAGTTGACATGGGCAATCAATTACAGGTTTTATAAAGTGTGTGTGTATACTTGCTAATAATACCTACTATAAAATTTACTTATTTACTCGTTGACTAAGTATTTAAACCTAAATTAAATGGATTTATTACATATTTATATATGAATTCTATATTTTTAAGTGGATACAACTGTTTAACTGTTAACAATTTTAAACACTTACTTAAAATTGTAAGAAATCAAAATAAAAAATAAATAAAATCTAAATTACACATTCATCATTCTTCTCATCGTGAGAGAGTAACTCAAATATATATATATATATATATATATATATATTATATAGACAAAAAGTCTTACAAACTATGTTATTAATTATTGATGCCTACTTTATAGATGCCAAATTAGGACATGATTATTATCTACCAGCAATAACATTTAAGGATACTGTTGGATATACTAACCACGCACCAAAAAAGGATGTTGGTTTCATTCACTGAATAGGTTTCATCTAATTATGGATGCAAAACTGACTCTTCGAATGTAGGTACAGCGTTACACACACGCGACTAATTTGGGTAAAGTAGCCAATTTAACTGTACAGTGCAGTGAAAGTAAATCCGTTCAATTTCCAGGAGCTCTATTTTTGAATCACTCGCTTCAAGATGGCGAGTGATTTTCGATCAAAGATAAATTAAAAGTCAACGAAAAAAACTCGTTTTCGAACGAAAATCACTCGCCATCTTGAAGCGAGTGATTCAAAAATAGGACCCCACCTCAGGGACCCTATTTTTGAATCATGCGCGTCAAGATGGCGTGTGATTTTCAATGATTAAAGTCGAATTTTGGTATGAAAACCAGTTGTAATCTACACAGGAAGGATTTGAAAATCATTGCTTAATTCTGTGAGTACTCACGTCTATATTTCGCGTGGTTTTCGAAAATTATTAACAATATAAATATTAAATAAAATACTACAATGATATAAATATTCATATTCATGTTATTATATTAAAATAATATTATCAAATGCAAAATCTGAATACAAATTGCAAATTTGACAGTTAAGCAAAGCTGCCTAACTGCCAAAGCAACATCGCAATACGCACGCAATACTCTTAGCAAATCTGCAAGCCTATCTATTTGCTCTAATCGCAATTCAGCATCAACCCCAAATGATTTTCCAGCTAGGTAAGCCAAGGACAGACAACTCTTCTAATCTTGTTTTTTTTTATTCGAAATGGGTTTGCTTAAGAGCAAAACATATTAGTAAGAGCTCTTAACTCAAGCCTAGACTCATAAGATTTCCATAAATACTGAACAATTGTTCAAATCAGACATATTTGCCAACGAGTTAATGAAAGGAAATGCCTTTTTAGGGTTCCGTAGCCGAATGGCAAAAAAACGGAACCCTTATAGTTTCGTCAAGTCTGTCTGTCTGTCTGTCTGTCCGTCCGTATGTCACAGCCACTTTATTCTAAAACTATTAGCATCGCACAGTTGAAACTTGGTAGGTAGATGTATTCTGTTAACCGCTTTTTGATTTTCATAGAAAAAATAAAAAATAATGATATTGAAAGGGGGGCTCCCATACATGAAACTAAAACCAAAAAAAAATTTTTTACCCAAACCTATACGTGTGGGGTGTCTATGGATAGGTCTTTTAAAATGACATTGAGGTTTCTTAAACCATTTTTTCTAAAAGTCTAACGTTTGAGATATAGACGCTTCCAAAGTGGTAAAATGGGCCCCCCCCCATCTAACTGTTGAACTAAGGTAGTGAAAATTTTGAAAAAAATATATAATGTAGATCTTAACAAAAACTTTCAACGAAAATTGGTTTGAGCAAAATCTAACTAGTAGTTTTTGAGATATAGCACATTTTTATCAACCGCAAATATAACTTTGTCTTTCATACAAACACTATGAAAAACAAAGTTATATTTGCGGTCAACAAAATATTGTGGTGTTTTGGCTAAGTGGAAGTAAGAATCCCTAATTCAGTTAAAGTTGTCACGGAACTCTAAGTGCGCGAGTCCGACTCGCACTTGGCCAGTTTTTTATCAGTTGTGCTAGTATTTCATTTCAGTTACGAGTATATTGTATTATATAGATAATCAACCCAAAACACACGATAAAAATATGAAAAGAAGAGGCTTACCTGAAGATAAGAGCAACTGTCGTAAAATAGATAAAATAATTAATTAAGAACTAAAACTGAGCTTCGACAGAAAAAAAATCCAAGAAAAGTAAATATTATTTTTTTCAGAAGAGATTTACAGTTGATGACCTTTAAAATGTCTTAGAATTTTGAAGACGTTAGTTTATACTCAGTAGTATGTTATTTTACCGAACACTCAGGCAATTTGCCTGTAAATAATATAATATAGGTAGGTTTAGGTAGGACCACTTATAAATTAAAGGTAAATTGTAAGAGAAAAATAAAAACATTGATTAAACTAATATAAATAGCATGCACTAGTTTTAATTAAGCCTTGGTAGATATCGTCAATAAATATTGTAGCTTTTAATAGAGAAGCCCATCTCACTAGACTCCCCACTACATTCAGTGACGATTCTGGGCCCCTATTTTTGAATCACTCGCTTGGATATGGCGTGTGATTTTCGTTCGAAAACACATTAAAATCAACGGAAATCACTCAAAATCTAGACGTGAGTACTCACAAAATTCAACAATGATTTTTTAACTCCTTTTTGTGTAGATTACAACTGGTTTTCATTCTAAAATTCGACTTTAATCATTGAATATCACTCGCCATCTTGACGCGAGTGAATCAAAAATAGTCCTGGGCCCCTATTTTTGAATCATTCGCTTCAAGATGGCGAGTCATTTTCGTTCGAAAACGATTTTTTTTCTATGACTTTTGACACTACGTCGAACGAAAATCACTCGCCATCTTGAAGCGAATGATTCAAAAATAGGGCTCCTGAAGCTGTATTTTTTAATCACTCGCTTCAAGATGGCGAGTGATTTTCGTTTGAAGATGAATTAAAAGTCAACGATATTAACTCGTTTTGGAACGAAAATCACTCGCCATCTTGAAGTTAGTGATTCAAAAATAGAGCTCCTGTTCCGTGATGGCAAATTGGCGAGTAAAAACCCGCCATTAAATAAGCATTTCCCTAGTGTTGGGTAGAAGCAACATCTGTACTGGCAGAAGTTAAAGTAAGTATATCAGGAAAGTCTTATAACTATAGGTAAATCGCTTCGTTGAGACTTCGCCTGCGGGGCACAGGGGCGCGGGGGGAGACAAGAGCAGGTGGCGTGAGAGATGCTGGCGGCGAGGATACACCCGCCCGTGCCGCTCACGCCTCCCCCCGCGCCCCTGTGCCCCGCAGGCGAGGTCTCAATTTCGCGGTCTGCCTATAGGCATTAAGAGATCGGGAAACCCCCGGTTCTTAAACTGCGGTGTGGAAGGCAAGAGTTATTTGGAGTATTTATTTTTAAAAAGTCCACTGATAAACTCCTAGCTACTTAATTTAATCAAGATGTATCGAGGGTAGGTAGTAGCTTTGCCGCAAGCATGCTTTCAAACAAACTATGTATTTTCTGCTGTGTGTCAGTTGGTTTATCAGTAGGCATCGAGTACATAATAATGTCGTAGCATAATGTATAGAATCGGACATTTGAGAAAATCTTATGAAGATTGCAGAGGTCCGATTCTCATGAGCTAAGTGATGTACTACAGTTTTATAAAGATCATCATGATCTATCTACAATAAGATAGGTATGTGTAACTTTTACTGTTGTGCCAACGCCGGTACCAATAAAGCCAAAGTATTTTAAATATTTATCCAAATACATAACGTCGTAATCAGAACCAGTACATAACTTTTTTAATGGTTCAAATTGGATATACCAGTATTAAGTTATCAAGAGATATTAACAAAATTAAAAATAATGAAACAAGAGCTCTCTTAGTGACTAGCGTCTCGCTGTACACAATGGCGCCCGCGCAAAGTAACGCCTGATTCTATTAATTGTTAGAGTAAGTATAAATATATAAAAATAAATATAGTGAAGCTTTATCTATCGAAAAACACGTCCTACGCTTGGGACCGGACCGGAGTATTATTAATACGCGCGAGCGAAGTCGCGGGGGTTCTCTAGTATTATAGATTTTATCAAAGATCTTTATTTCGGCATCCTGTGTACTTACGGAAATAATTCTTACAATTAAATAAGGTATCCGATTTTTTTGTTTTTTTTTCCAGGATTTTTGCGTAGTCGTAAGTCGTATTTTGCCAATATCCTGCTACACAACCAGACTCAAATGAATATTATTACTGGATTTCCTAATCAGTAAGATTTACATTGTATATCTAGTCTTATAAAACACATGCCGGTATTTTATTTTAATTCACAATTATTATTTTTCTGTTAATTAGACTCACTTTTAGCTTTGATTAAAGTAAAATAGCGGTAGATACGGCATGTCATACTAATTGTCAGCTAAAAAATGGCACTACACATTCCTTACGTCACAATGGAAATTAGGCGACGGGGGCCTGATTTTAGCGGTCCACTTTCGATTGGCGCGTCACCTATCTTCCGCTATTTTACTTTAATCAAAGACTTTTAGGCCATAATGTGTGAAATACCGTGCGTATGTTGACTTGTGTATGTTAAATATCAAATCAAATCAAATCATTTATTTGCTAAGAATACAGTATACAATGATGATTATGTATGATTATTTGATTTGATTCGATAATAGATCCGTTTCCTTGTAGCAACAAGTAGGAGTTATGTTAAATTAGGTGTTGTTCGGCTTCACGGTGTATATAAAAAACATCCACGAAGGCGCGCGCCAACATTCGTCCTTATCGTTTCAAGTTCATGTGTGCAAGCCTTTGCCTATATTTGATGATACAATAATTTATATAATCATAAAATATTAAATATTTTCATATTTACCCCGCACCCCGCGCTCTCGTCAATCAAAAATGAACGGCGCGTGCCTTGGGCAAGTACTATATATATTCTGTGCCTTATCTTATCTTATTATAAGTGTGCTTATATGGTAAAAGTAAACAAATTATATCAGTGCCAGTGAGTATATCTTGTGATTGATAAGGAAGGATAACGTTCGGGTAAGCCCTCGTAGCATATTGGTTTATTTCTTTGTAGTTTACTAGTTATGAAGTAATCAATAAGTAAACAAATATGCGGGTAGTTATTTTATTTTGGGCCATGAAATCATTACTATTTTCATTCATTATTAAGACCAGGTTGGTTTATTTTCGTCAAAAGTACAAAAAAACTTTTTTGTTTATTAATCGAAAAAATCCTTCATTCAAAATCACCTACGAAACATTCATTCAATTCAAAATCTATTATATATATATATATATATATATACATATAATAAGACTGTAAAAGATCGATTTCTGTACATTGAAGATTTTTATGAAAAATTGTTACAGGGGGTCTTAATTACCGTAATAGAAGCCAAAACAACAATTTTTAAAATTTTTGTCTGTCTGTCTGTCTGTCTGTCTGTCTGTTTGTCCGGGCTAATCTCAGAATCTACTGGACCGATTTTGATGGGGCTTTTTTTATTTGACTCAGCATCACTTGGAGAGTAAACTAGGATAGAAATAATCACGCCAATAGACTTAGGGGGTAGGCAGAAAATATATATATTATTTTTATAAAAATAAAAGAAAGTCGTGTTTGTTACAACACTTATAACTTGAGAACGGCTGAACCGATTTAGCTGAAAGTTGGTGGGGTGGTAGCTTAGAATCAGGAAAAGCATATATGATACTTTTTGTCCCGCTAGACGGGGCCGGGGCTGGGGTAGCACGGGACCGGGACGAAACGGTGGGGAGGTAGCTTAGTACCAGGAGAAGGACATAAGATACTGCATATAGGATACTTTTTGTCCCGCTAGACGGGGCCGGGGCTGCGGTAGCACGGGACCGGGACGAAACGGTGGGGAGGTAGCTTAGTACCAGGAGAAGGACATAGGATACTTTTTATCCCGTTCGATGGGGCCGGGGCTAAGGCGGGACGGGGCCGAGGCGAAACAATTTAAAATAAATGTGGGTGGAAATGAATCTGTAAAGTGTTTTAATTCAATGTGTAGTGTTTCCTCCATATTGGTTTGTATAAATTAAATGAATATTTGGTACTTTATGGTACTTGCCAAAGTATAACAAAGCAGTGCCATGAAAAAATTTATATTTAGATCCATTTTTTCCACACAACAAAGTAAAATGTTAGTAAAGTAGTAGTTTTTTTTGTGGCAAAGTAGTAGTTAAAAGTAAAGTAACCATATTATCCTATCAAACAAAGGAATTCCTAATCGAAATACAAATTGTGAACGTCCAAATAATCGGTATGGTCATAATAATTGATCACCTTTGATGTACCTACTACTTGCTTCTTATTGTTGTAAATATGGCCAATTTTAATGATAAGTGAGTACTAAAATGTAATATATAAATACTTTATATCTTGCGTACTTATAAGTACTTTTACTTAAGTATCTTATTTGTAAAATCATAAGCCTATAAATTAAAAATTCTATCCAAAGATTCTATCAGAAATATATGTACTGTAATTTAAACCGTAAACTTTGTATTATGGGCATTTATTTTGTGTTTCTAAAAACGCCAAATACTACACTTGGGGATTAATTCCCATACATTACCTGGAATGTTTTCCTGGAGTTTTGAAAAATTCTAATTCCAACTTCGCCACCTAGAATCTCAGCCACACCTGCCTCCATATTGAAAAATGGCGTCTAATATAACTTTTTAGACGATATCCCCCATTCGGCTCATTTTACGATAAGCATATATCCATGACAAAGTTAAAGAAGACACAAAATCCTACACTTAATGCTTAGCAACGTAATTTCAGTTTACAAGCTCCGCAAAGTCTCAAGTAACTAGTAGGAAACAACACGTAGTAGGTAGTGTTCTCAAGTTTATATTAACATAGATTGTTTTGTCGAAAAATGAGTCAGAATGTCTATCGTATAAAAATATAACAAGGATAAATTTCGAAAAAAGCACATCAAAATTTATAAACTCTTTAAGAACTCATTTTCGAAAGTCCTGGAAAACTTTACAGACATAACTAGTAATTTCTTGGGCCAGAACCAAACGAAACTAAAATAAATGCAAATTATTTTTTAATAGGTAACCCTGTAGGTATACTATACCTATATTTTGTGCAGAAGGCTTTCTAATTCCATATCATTAATTTTCACAACATTGTCTCCTGCTAGGAGGTATAAACTATTTAAAAATAAAATTTATATATATATTATCCTTGTATAAATATATCATTCCACTATATTTGTACCCGAGTGTATTCACATTATTATTCACTTTGTTCGCAGGTCTAACGTTTTCCCGCGGCCAGTCACTTTAGGAATTCTGAAGGAGTCACCAGTTCCCCAGCTACAATGAGACTCTTATTCTGTTTCATATTTCTAATACAAAATAGTGTTGCCAGCTTATTGTGCGAAGGGAAAAAGTGCATCCAAAAGTGCTGCCCGGAAGACAAAATTATATTCAATAGGACTGACTGTATACATTACCCAGAAAGGAAAGGATTCTCTAATGTTACCGTGTTCACTGATGAATTCACAGAAGTCGGAAAATTTGATTATTATTTAGCAATAAAAGAAGGACCAGGAGCGTTACAAAATGAGAGTTTCAGAAAAAAATCGTTTAAATACACAATTATGTATAAGAATTACTATTTGATACAGGTGAGTAATTGTTACTTTGAATTACTTTTCGTATAGTAGAGTTTACTAGCGGCCGTTCCCTATACGCAATCTATAGTCAAAGGTAAATAGCTATCTTTGACCAGAGATACAGTCTTTGACTTGGGATAGTATTTCGTACTGCCAGAAGTTTTATAGGGACAAAAATTCTAAAGGTAGATAGCCATTTCTATCTGTAGTAGGACAAAACCACAGTAGATTGGACATAGGGAATGGCCGTAAATCAGTTAAAAGTTAAATAAAAACCCGTCCTTTTTAGTGCATCGTTCGGTCACTCGATTTTTTGTTCGTTTTCGAACGAAAATCACACGCCATATCCAAGCGAGGTATTCAAAAATAGAGCTCCATGAGCTTTATTTTGAATCACTCGCTTCAAGCGAGTTTTAGCGAGCTAGATGCATGCTTCTGAATGCTAACCTACCTAAAATTTATTGGGCTGAAGCTATACACACAGCTGCTTACATTGTGAATCGATCACCAACAAGGTCTCTGTCTTTTAAAACACCCGAAGAATTGTGGTCCGGTGAGAAACCCAATGTCAGCCATATGAGAACGTTTGGATGTGAGGCTATGGTTCACCTACCCAAAGAAAAACGTAAAAAGTGGGACAGTAAAGCTCAGAAAATGATTTTCATTGGATACTGTGATAATAGCAAAGGGTACCGTTTCATATTACCCAACTCTAAAACAGTAGTGAAAAGCCGTGATGCTGTCTTCCTGGAGTCTACTGTAAAAAGAGATTATATTCTCGTAGACATGTCCCCTCAGCACAAACCTGAAACAGAAACAAAAGATGAATCTTTTGAAGAAGAAGAAAAAGATCAAAATGAAGAAGACTATTATGATACAACCAATGATAATAATCAATCCGACAGTGAATACTTACCTGATGAAACCATTGACTCCATACCTGAAAGAAATATCACATTAAGACCTAGAAACAAAGTGATAAACAATGAAATAGAAAATACTTACCTGTGCTGTGATGTTGAAGACTTCCCTAGTAATATTCCTGAAACATATAAACAAGCATTAGAATCTCAAGATGCCGAGAAGTGGCAAGCATCAATAGATGAAGAACTTGAAGCTCACAAGAAGAGCAATACTTGGACATTGGTAGACAAACCCCCAAATGCTAAAGTCATTGGATGTAAGTGGGTGTTCCGAGTCAAAGAAGATCCAACTGGTCCACGTTTCAAGTCCCGACTATGTGCTAAAGGTTATAGTCAAACTAAGGGTATTGATTACCAAGAAACTTTTGCCCCGACCGTCAGGTATGATTCCATACGCATACTACTTTCTGTAGCTGCTCAACAGAACCTGGAAATAGTTCAGCTCGACATCAAAACTGCTTTCCTCTATGGTGAGTTGGAGGAAGACATCTACATGACAGTGCCTGAAGGAATACTCTGTAAAGCAAATCAGCGTTCCTGCCGACCCTAGTGTGAAGCTAGAAAAAGGGGGCAATGCACCTGAAAAGAACATACCTTACCGAGAAGCAGTCGGGTCTCTGATGCACCTTGCTACAGTGAGTCGACCAGATATAATGTATGCTGTGAGTCTGGTAAGTCGTTTTCTGAATTGCTATAACGACACGCATTGGAATGCAGTCAAAAGAATACTTAAATACCTAAAGGACACAGATGGTCATGGCCTTGCCTACAAAGCAACCCCTGAACCCTGCCATATTATTGGGTATAGTGACTCTGATTATGCAAATGACATCAGTAGTAGACGATCCGTCACTGGCTATGTTTTTATAAAGAATGGAGCTGCAGTAACTTGGTCTACCCAAAGACAGCAAACAGTGGCACTTTCCACTACAGAGGCAGAATGCATGGCTGCATGTGCTGCTACCAAAGAGGCCATATGGATAAAGCAACTATTAAGTGATATTGGTGTGTTCAGTCAAAAATCAGTGTGCTTACACCTAGACAATCAAAGTGCTATTAGTGTCATAAAGAATGTTAACTTTCACAAGCGATGCAAACATATTGATATTAAATATCATTTTATTAAAGAAAAATATTATGCTAAAATCATTGATCTTAAATATGTTTGCACCGATGAACAATGTGCTGATATGGGCATTTCTACAGAAACCACTGATTGACCTACTGGAGCAAAAAAACTACCTTTAAAATTTAATAACGTGTCTCAAAAAAATCACACGTATTTATACAACTCTTGGCCTGATGGAGAGCATATAAAAAAAAAACACCAGGTTGTACATATGGCTTTAAAAAAATCTGGAAGTTCAAAAACGGGCAGAATTTGGCCTAAAATGGAGTGTCCGGTTCCCAGAATTTACTCGTTTTTGTTTCATAACTTTTAAAATAATGACTTACTCATTATTATTCTACATTCCTGTAACAAGGGATAAATAATGAAGCCATAACAGTGTTTATATTGATTCTGAATCCTTTAGTTTTGATACAGTGACACATTAAAATATTGTCCGAGGGGTGTACCTCAATTCGGTGAAATTTACTTTTATTTACCTATAGCACTATCTACGCTTATTAGAAACGGTTACTATGGATTCCCGCCATCTAACCGTTGCCCCCGAGCGGCCGAGCACTATAGACGGGGGACTTGTTGCGTTGAGGAGCAATTTTCAGAGGTTCGAAATCATTCGGTGTTTTTGGTTTAGGGTAATTTCTCAAATCGGTGTGCCACTTAAATTATGTTTCTGAAGTATTTTTGGAGATTTGTGCTAAAATTATTAAGTGTTTAACTGCATTTTGCCGTTACATTTAGTTAAAATTACTGTTACTCATAATATTTTTGAGTAATTTTATGTATTGTGATATTTTCTCAATTCCGTGGATCTCAATTCCGCTGAAAAATGGGCACCGAATTGAGATTTTACTGTGATATTATGAATTTTGCTAATAGGAACTATTCATCCTACTACTATTATAAAGGCGAAAGTTTGTAAGTATGGATGTATGCATGTATGGATGTATGGATGTATGGATGTTTGTTACTCTTTCACGTAAAAACTACTGAATGGATTTAAATGAAACTTTACCACAATATAGCTTATACATCAGAATAACATATAGGCTACAATTTTTGAGGTTTCTAATGTGAGGTCGTAAAAAAACTCATTTTTTTCGCTACTAGACGGGACGAACCTGAAGTCCACGCGAACGAAGTCGCGGGCAAAAGCTAGTTTATTTCATAAAACGATTCTGCTGGAGATTGTGTATGGCACTGTCTTATTTTTTCTAAGACTTAGGCCAATTTTAGTAAAACTCTCTCTCTCACAATCCAATAAACAGATTGAAAAAGTGTAGACACAAAACTACTTCTTTTTAAACTTAAGAGCTCGGCTCTTGTCGGTTGAGCAATTGCCATTATTTTCTTTTTTTTGCCTTTTTCTTGTCATCCTGGTATGACATGACATTTACTTTTTCCCTTACTTGGTCAAAATAACTTTTCCTAGGTCTTCTTCATCCCCTCATTCCTTCCACTTTCAAAAATTTCAGATAGGCAAAATAAATGAATTGACGGTTTTATATATTAATGGCAATAAATAGAGCAATAAAAATACACTTGAACAAAGACCTATCCTAAGTATCAAAAAAGACACATCATCATCATCATTATGAAAAGGACGTCCACTACTGAACATACGCCAACCCCACGGCTTTCCACAGCGACCGATCACTAGCGTTCTGCATCAAGTTTAATCTTGCAATCTTTACAAGGTAGTCTGTCCATATTGTCTGTGGACGTCCTACACTGCGTCTTTGGTTCTCCAATCTAGAACATTTCTGCCTCAACGGCCATCAGTTCTTCGCGCTATGTGCCCGTTTCATTGCCACTGAAGCTTACTAATTTAAAGGGCTACGTCCTTTACCTTAGTTTTTCTATATATCTCCTCATTTCTGATTAGTTCTCGTAGAGAAACACTGAGCATAGCCCTCTCCATCACTCGTTATGTGATTTTGAGCTTCTTTATAAGTCCCATAGTAAGATACCATGTTTCGGATCCATATATCATCGCACACCTCCGGTATGCCAATGATATAGTCGTTGTGGCAAAGACGCTGAACAACCTTGGTACTATGCTCGAAGAAATGGATGAAAAAGACGAAAATCATGTCGAGCTCCCATAGTGTACATACTCCAGTATCTGTTGGGAACTAAATTCTTAAAGTTGTTGACGAGTATGAGTCTACCTGGGAATAGTAATCCAATTAGGTAGGTTAAACTTTGAGAAAGAGGTCAATCAACGATTCCAACTCAGCAAGGCAGCGTTCGGGAAATTGTGCAAAAGTATCTTCTCGTCTCAATTACTCTAGTGTCGTAGGAAGACGAAAGTCTTCAACCAGTGTTTGTTACCAAACATAAATAAAATGTTGATTAGATTTTTTTGTTTATATTTCAAACAATCATTAAAGAAAGGCACAAAAACCTAAAATAAACCATTACCGATAGACCAGCAGTTATTTAACAAAACGCTTTAGGTATTTATTATTTTGGTCATTCTAATACATTATTTTTTATCAGGTTACATCAATTCTCAATTCATTTTCTCAATTCGGTGCTTTCTCAATTCGGTGCTTAACTTTTCTCATTAACCACTCAACAAAATTAAGGCAAATAGTTATTTTTAGATTCAGGGTGGGGTAAACTTAATTTTATATTATATAAATTACTTAAAAAAGCAAATTACAAATCAACCACCGAATTGAGAAAAAAAGTACCCTTCTGTAGAAATGTCCATATGTTTACTAAACCTTTGTGTAAAATTAAGTTAAATTATCTGAAATGTAAAATTGGTATAACTTGTTGAGTTATTAATTACATGTTGATAAATGTAATGTTTCTTTGCTAAGAAGGCTTAAATTTAGCGGGAATGTTGAATGTAAATTTAAATTTGGCGCCTTTTAGTTCTCAATGTTCATGCATAGTCTGTGCTATTTTCCGCCCGCTCTCTCTCCATTGAAATTGCAGTGATGGGCGTTGGGAGCGATATAAATGATACGACTGACTGCGATCTAAGAGCCTGTTTATTAATACAATTAACACTTATATACTATTTGAGGAAGTGAGTGTGCGTGTAAATATAAGTAGGTGACGCGCACACTACACCTCCCCCGTTTTTTTTTTAACTTTTTTTTTTACATGACAATGTTTTTAAAAAAAAAGTTTACTATATTATTTACATAATCGATATGCCAAAAAAAATCTAAAGATGTTTTAAGACAAAATTTAAATTTTTGGGAAAAATAAATGCTTTTATATTTTTCCTATTTCATAGCAAAAGGAAACATTAATAGAATTAAGTTGTACTTTTATACATCAGAAGGTACATTTTGTTTATTGGTACTTGACACCATTCTGTTTAATCTACCGAATATTTAAAATAATGCTTCATTTAACACAAAAAGAAAAAAAAAACATTGACTGTCGAGAAAATGTAAATACAAACTTATAATTTTTAATTAAGTTAAAAAAAAGTCAATTATTACGAAGTGGTTTTAAGTAACCTTAACATTATAGTATTAACAATTACAAACGGATAATACGTTTATTACATTGAATTGATTATAAGTATGTATTTTTCATAATTACTAAACGTGTTGTTGACGACTGATTAAAATTTTAGGCACTTTTATTAGTTGTTTTAAAAAAATACAACTTACTTTTAATAAGTAGTAGTAACTCTATAAATTTCAATTTAATAATAAAACATTGACTCCTTCATATCTCTTAAACAGTAATAAATATTGTAAAAAAGAAAATGTCATTTCCAGGAATAAAGTATGTGTTTGTCAATTCCATTTTGTAACATATTAAGTTATCACAACAGAGATACCTCATACAACATAATCTTATGTGGTGTGGCCACCCACAATCTCATGTTTCTATATCTAGTTAGTAGTACTACATAATATACATTATACAAGTAATTATAAGTCATGCATGACGAATATTTTAGTCATCTATTTTACATAGTATTCATTTAATATTTTTATTTATAGTCGACTTATTTATTTAATATTCATGGTACTTTTATAACGTGTGCGCACACTTTATAATATTTATTTATTTATTGGTACATTTATTTTATTTATATAATTGCTATGCATAGCTTTATTTTTACTAGGGGCATGTTTTAAGATACATCGATCTCCAAATATTTTCACAGAGAGAAGCTCGTCTACACCATGATCAAATAAAGGATCTGACACCCTATATTGTACCTTGTACCTTTTATTTATTTAATAACATTTTACTTAAGGGACAAATTTAAGACTTCATTAATGTCTCCAACTATTCTCACTGAGATAACTCGTATGCACCATGATCGAATGAAGGATGATTCCCCTAATTTTAGTACCATTTACAATAATATTTATTATTTCATATATCTCATTATTCTTTCTATATCCAACAAAAACTTTACAATGAAACATGCCTATGCCATCAATACATTAGAATACATTACAACTATTGGGTGATCAGTCCAAATCGTTAAAAATGATCCTATGCAAGAATGCATGCCTATCTTTAACTTACGCAAACGAAACAATACCAAACTATTTTAACTTTATCTATATCCATTTCAAACCAAAGCCTATCTTGAAACAACAAACCTTTTACATAACCTTCATCATTATAATATCACAAACTTTAACATTCCAAAACCTACAATACTCACAAATGTTTAAATTTCTTCCATCAATCATCATTAATTTTCTTTTTTACTGGCTAGTAGCTGTTACTTCATTTCTTATTCTTTTTTCTTTTTCACTAGCTAGTAGCTGTTACTTCATTTCTTATCATTGTCTTATCCATGTAATATTTACTATAAAATAATACAAATACAACTCCGTGTAATATTTTCATTTCAGATTGTAACCGTAAAAATCCTGTTAATATTCTGAATATCTAAACCGTTATGTATTTACTTCGCTAACCATCCTGTAAGATAATCTTAGCATAATAAAACAAAACAAATAGATTTTACGTAAAAGTTTCGCAATTACGAGATTTGATTAAAATAACAATAAACTTTTTATCCAATTTGTACACTGCCCCAATAATATGTACTTAATCATCTATCTACTCGATTAATTACCAAGCCAAGTGATATGTTACTTACACCTTTGCTAAATATTTATTATCATATAATCAATCGTTATTACAAGTATTTATGTATGTTCTTATCCCATTTTGTTACGAACATTATGCAGTAACCTTATAATGAAATTAATACCAAATGTAAAAAAAAAGAGATTTACGTGTGTGTTGTTTACTTAAGTAAGTAATAAACGAAATTAAATGACCAAAACGACTCAACAACCCAAATTAATGTGTTGGTACATAAGAGACTATAATATTGAGCGATGCTATCTAGGTGGTCCTAACCGATCCTAATATGTCGTTGAATCTTATTGCATATGAAATCCTAAGACTGTTTGCTAGAAACGTAATAAGATCCTCACCTACCGCGACAAAGTATTGCGTCAATTAGCTAGAAAATGTAGAGTGATGAACTGATGACGCTTCAACACGTGTGGTAGTCAAGTTTCGCGTTCTGTCCTAAATTATGATATAGCAATCCATATTTTATTAACCGACTTCAAAAATGAAGGTTATAAATCTGATAAAATAAATTAATTTCAAATAACGATAAAATAATTATACCTGTTGTATTCGTAAAGTTGAAATTTCCTGTAAGTATTTCATTACCTTTTACTAAAATAGATGACCAAATACTCTAACGTTATCAAATACCAAGTTGACCTATTAAAGTTTAAAAGCACATTTCGGGAAAAATACAACGAACTGTTTGAAAAAAAAAAACTGCAAAGATAAACATGCAAGACTTTAAATGGTTAAAATGAACTTTTGGTTTAGTAGTACAGATAGTAAAAATACTAAATAAAAGTTTAGATCAAATTTATATTAATTAGATAAATGAAATTAATAATGTGACTGTTTTCAAAATCTAAATTAAATACTGATTGTTATACCGGTTTTCAGTTTTGATTAAAATGTTAATTAAAATGTTGTCTAAAATGTAACTAATACAGAAAACTGTGTACCAAAATCAAATTTGATTAACACGTAACACCTAAAAAAATAGTAATTGATAAAAATATGTCTTGTGATTGCGTTTTGATAAATTGCCACTTATTGAATATCTAAGATTTAAAATGATAACCGATCCAACTAAAAAAAAATAACACCATATTACCACCGTTACAATTATCCTTGTGTTGTAATGCAGGAATCGAACCCGCAAATTTAAGATAGGTACTATTTATGGCGTAATATTTATGTTATTATTTCAATAAATTCGTATGTACCAAAAACATTCAAATTAACAAAAGGAATTAGTTATGTATGAAAATTTTAGAGTAATTAAGTGAATTAAATGGAAAAATATTGAATAAAATGAAAAACAATTGAAAAAAAAATATATTGAAAGAAACATTTTTACTAAGCGGAATCATTTGAAAAAAGAATAATATTTTAAACTGGATAATTATATCAATTTAATTATTTAGATAACTTTGTTCAAATGTGATGCTAAAAATAGATTCTAGACATTCCTAATCAATGTAAGGTGAGTAGCTAAATCACGAGGAGCTTGTAACTCACGTTTTGCTGATTTGCAAAACTTAACGCGCATGATAATAAATGCGTAATTAACATTAGTCTAATTTTAGAATATCATACTTACTTTTGAAATGCGATTTGAATGAATGTTATTGCACTCAAAAAACGTTTTCTGGGTAAAAAAAATCATATAATGTAAAAAAATAAGGCTGTAAATAAAATATCACTGGCGGAACATTAAATTAAATTTACGAACATACCAAAAGATACAGATTGAAACTGCTTAAATCCTTTTAGGGAAAAAAAAATAAGTTGATGAATATTATAATAATATTTAATAATAATATAACTCTTTTACTACGAGTAGGAATGTCATGGGCTTATCAAGTAAAATATATTCATTCAAGTAAATTAGCGTATTTTGTTTTATTATGTTGTCATTTAAAAAATATTATTATAAAATCAAAAGTTAGTCGCCAACAACCGTTTATAATAAACATTATAAAATTACTTACCTAATATATTTTTTTAATGAGCTTAACTAAGTAATTATGATAAATCTTCAATAAAAATAACGAAATCTCTTCATTAAAAATAACTCGTTACATAAATACAATGCTATTTTAACACTTTGCTCGGATATTATGTTTTCGCAAGATTTCCTAATAAAATAATAAATTTTAAGTTGTTGTGAATTCAAAAATGTAATTTGTACATAAAAACAATTTATTACTTTTTTTTTACTTAATATTCGAATCTACATAAATAAGAAAAAAAATGTTACCCTGGAACGATGTTTTGTTTCATCTTGTGTTCTTCATCGAATGACGTTTAATTAAAAGAGGACAAGAGGACTTTTCTTCGTGGGGGGACTGTTCAAGGGGACTGACGAAATTTTAGCACGGGGACTCAACGTATTTAATTCTCCCGGCTGCGACCACTTCCGACTCGAACAACTCCCGGCACCCTGCATACTGATGTTAAACCTCATCGGACTCCAACATCTCCCGGCGCCCAGCACACTGTTGTTACCTCATCTGACTCCATCATCTCCCGGCGCCCAGCTCATTTAATTCTTCATCACAATTTCTACTGATCCTGTCTTCTTGTCTCCAGTAATTTTTGATCATAACTTGATTTATAAACTTTATTACGTAATTAAAGTTAAAACGATATTTAAATTGAAGATTTATTAATTGTATTTTAGTCCATTTTTTCACATTGGATTTCTTTTAAAATTTTAGTCCATAACTTTAGGCTTTAATGTTAACACTTTTTCCTAAACCATCTGCTCAGCGCCGCCAAGAGGCAGCACTGGCAGGGTCGCCATGCAGTGATGGGCGTTGGGAGCGATATAAATGATACGACTGACTGCGATCTAAGAGCCTGTTTATTAATACAATTAACACTTATATACTATTTGAGGAAGTGAGTGTGCGTGTAAATATAAGTAGGTGACGCGCACACTACAATCAATTAGCTGCGTGTTACATTTTTCATTTTTAAATAAAACACTGGATTTACCATATAAATCAGTTTTATTCCGACTACAGTCAATATTATTTTACATGCATGTGTGTTGTGGTACCACCATTAATTCTGATTTGTGCATTAGCTACTTACCAACTTTGGAATCAGAGCAATGTTTATGATTGGCAATATTTAATTTATTTTATATTATTTGTAGGTATTACAAAATCCACAAATCCACAATCCACTCTTAAAGATGATAACATAATATACAGACATTAGGACTTACAGCCAATGAAGGATTTACATTTTATGTACTATATTTAAGTAACGGTCATCGATAGTATGACGTGATTTATGTCTCTCACTGTGTTTGTGTGTGTGTGTGTGTGTGTGTGTGTGTGTGTTTGTGTGTAAACATTTTATATGATATAATTATCAATAGCTCCACTTACTTATTTTTTAAAATTGAGGGTCTGTTTCACTATCGACAAATAAACACTAACCATTAGATAATTCAAATATAGAACGTAATTTTCTATGAAGTACTCGACAGTTTATGCTAATCAGAACTTATTGGGATATTGTGTAGCAGGCCGTAGAGTATCAGTCATATATTGGTTTTAAAATTACCGAGTCAGCCGTATTATTGATTCACTCGCCTCAAAATAGCATGTCAGTTTTGTTGATAAATGTTTGATTTGCGAATGGAAGTCAATTAAAATTCACACAGCATTGATTTATGATAACACAATTTGTAACTAGTTTTGTCTAGATTTTGCGTGATTTTCGTTGACTTTTAATTGATTTTTTAACAAATATCACTCTGAATATTGACGCGAGTGATTCGAAAATACAACTATTTTTATATTCATTGATTAAAGTCTAATTTCGGAATTAATATCAGTATGTAATCCACAAAGGAGGGATTAAAAAAATTAAGCTCAATTTTGTGAGTACTCAATTCTATATTTCGCGAGATTTTCGATAATTTATTTATTACTTTTCGAACGATAATCACACGCCGTATCCAAGCGAGTGTTTCGAAAATAGAGCTCCTGGTTCAAAGCTCTAGTCTCCTATAGGGTATTGCATTTCCAGTGCCAATTATACTTAGTAGTTATACTAATAGACCTCCACAAATGCTGTTATTTACCACTTTTCTTTTGACTTCAGTATTTAAATCGCATATTTTATTAAAATATTCTAGAGGCATCGTGAAAGCCTGCGCGGTAAACCGTCGCGGTGAGCTAGTGAAGTTCTGTATATACTGCGCGTACGCATTCGGAATGCCGCTCGGCCTGACCGTTGCCTTGGTAACGCTGAACGAGCTTAACCGACAAGACTCCTACCAATTCTGGGGCATCGTGCCCAGTATACCTGCGAAAGGATGCTTTATTGAAGGTACGATCATCTATCTATATATTTATAGAAATGAATTGGTAATTGTGTTAGTCTCGCTAAAACTCGAGAACGGTTACACCGATTTGACTGATTTTAGTCTTGAAATATTCGTAGAAGTGCAGGTTTAAACGGATTTGATGAAATAGTATAAACAGCTGTTTTTTTCCTCCTTCTTTCTACCTTTTAATCTGAGCCTTAGTGTAAACCTTTTGCAGGGCCGGCAAAATACGCGTACTTATACGCGCCAATGCTGATAATGATTGTGATCAACTGGGTGTTCTTCGTGCTGACAGCTGTCAACATCTGGCAGCTCAGTCGCGATAGGAACATGCTGAGATCCGCCGACTCCGCAGCTTCGGGATCACAGAATGCACAAAAGAGCAACAAAATGAGGTACCTTTTTGTCGACTAGGAAATGCCTAACGCATACCCTCTGATCCTGGGGGAGACCAAAGGGGTTTTGTGGGACTCCCCCACCCAATGAGGGTGGGTATACCTTCTTAAAACCAGTCGGTGTCCTCCAGGGCAATCGAGATAGATAGATACTTAGATTCATTTATTGCAACCAGTACAATGTTTTATAATTCTAAAACATTTGGTACAGTACCCTGTTAGGGTGCAACAATATTAATTAATGCTATTTAAAACTTACGTCAACAATAAAGGGTGGTGCTGCGGGTTATCGCCCTGGACATACCCGGCATTCTTCCGCAGCCCCGCCTCTGGCTGTGACTCGTAACTTTTGCGAGCACCACTCGGTTTCAAGGGAATATAGTATCCCCTTGACCATCAGGGGTGGGCGTGCGGGACACACGCACCACTGTCACGGGCCCTTTTCAGCGGGCGGTTGACACCCCCGTGTCAGCCGCAAAATGAGGTACTTACCCTAACCTAACCTTTTTTTTGGTTTCGCTGGAAAATGCCTAACGCACACCTGCAGCCCTCGGGGAAGGGCAGTACCCACTAAAACCAGCGGCGTTCTCGGGAGTCATAAATTCGGCCACGAGTCAGGGACATAAGCACACATCCGCGGCCCCTCACTGACTAGACCGACACACAGTCTCATCACCCGATCTGAAGAGGGCAAACGCCTTCAGCGCCGAAGAAGGTTATCCTCCGGCTTGATGTCCCAACGATGCGTAGAACGCAGCACACACCATCGCGCCTCTTACGGCCAATCCCTATTTCCATTCTATCGTTTGCCATACTAGAGATAGAAATGGTTATCTACCTTTAGATTTTTGTCCCTATAAAACTTCTGGCAGTACGAACTATCTCTAGTTGACGAAATCCTATCTCTAGTTGACGAAATCCTATCTCTGGTCGAGGATAGCTATCTACCTTAGACTATAGTTTGCATATAGGGAACGGCCGTTAGTGGGAAGCGGACGCGTGTCTGTAGGTTCCTCCTGCGCCCAGTACGCCTACGGCGCATAAGGAGTGCACCCTAGCCTAAGCAAAAAATTTTAATATCCCTCATGGCACGGATGTGTTTATCAACATTGTTTATTTTGTTAACGCGACCGGTGGCGGCCTAGTTTTTGGTTTACACGGCGTGTAATTTGCCATTTTAAATAGGTATACCCAGTTACTAAACTCGTATTTACGAGTGCAGTTTAGCATGAGTGCTATTTTTAAATAGCTCGCGTCAATATTCCAAGTGTTTTACGTTAGAAAGTCAATGAAAATCACGCAAATGTTACAAAAGCGAGTTACCTCTCTCTACTTACCGACTTCAAAAAAGTAGGCTATCAATGCGACGAGTAAATATGTAATATCTTTGGAAATTGATGATAATTCAGTATGTTGATCTATGAATGCTTCCACGCACGCACGTGTGCAAAACTGCGTAAGTGATTATTCCAATTTAGTGTACAGTATAAGTTTCAGAAAAATCGGTCTAGTAGTTTTTGGGATACGGAAAATAACTAGAAATAAATGGAATAAAAATACTTTGGAGTCTTTGCATGATGTGCGTACACCTGTTTAGTGTACGTAAGTGGACATTGTGCACAAATTTAGGCGGAAGACAAATGAAAGAAGAAGAAAATTAAATGAGTTTATTAATTTGGGACATCACAAACACACACACTCACATTTTCATTTAAACGAGTTCACAAAATAAATAACATACACAATTACATCACGAAATTATAAAATACAAAACATAAGAAATACATCCAAAAAACAAAAGCAGATAAAAAAGAAAATCACATGCCATATTCACGCGAATGATCCAAAAATATAGTTCCTAAAAATAGGTCCCCCTATTTTTTAATCACTAGCCTCAATGTGGCGTGTGATTTTCGTTAAATATAAATGTTTCATGTTCGAATGAAAACCGATCCAAATAACATCCACTATAAAATCCACAATAACAATCATTAAAAAAAACTAGCCAAGTGCGAGTCGGACTCGCGCACTGAGGGTTCCGTGCCAACTTTAACTGAATTAGGGATTCTTACTTCCACTTAGCCAAAATACCACAATATTTTGTAGACCGAAAATATAACTTTGTTTTTCATAGTGTTTGTATGAAAGACAAAGTTATATTTGCGGTTGATAAAAATGTACTATATCTCAAAAACTGCTAGTTCGATTTCGCTCAAACCAATTTTCGTTGAAAGTTTTATGTTGAGATCTACCTCTACATTACATATTTTTTTCAAAATTTTCACTTCCTTAGTTCAAAAGTTAGATGGGGGGGGACGCCCATTTTACCACTTTGGAAGCACCTATATCTCAAACGTTAGACTTTTAGAAAAAATGGTTTTAGAAACCTCAATGTCATTTTGAAAGACCTATCTGTAGACACCCCACACGTATAGGTTTGAGTAAAAAAATTTTTTTTGGTTTTAGTTTCATGTAGAGGAGCCCCCCCTATAATATCATTTTTTCAAATTTTTTGTACCTGAATCGGAAAGCGGTAAAGAGGATACACCTACCTACCAAGTTTCAGCGGTGTGATAGTTTTAGAATAAAGTGGCTGTGACATACGGACGGACAGACAGACAGACAGACAGACAGACTTGACGAAACTATAAGGGTTCCGTTTTTTGCCATTCGGCTACGGAACCCTAAAAAATACTTGAGACTCAATTTTGTTAGAACTTGCGTCAATATTTTACATGATTTCCATTGATTTTCATGTTCAATTTTCAACTTCAAACAACACAAAATTAATCATGTCCTTAAAATGCTATTTTCAGACTGATGGTGTATCTAAAGCTGTCGGTACTGATGGGCCTCAGTTGGATCCTGGAGGTGGTAAGCACCACCACCCCAAACTTCGGCGGCTGGTACATCTCTGACTGCTACAACGTGCTCATGGGTGTGGTGATCTTCTTCATCTTCGTCTGCAAGAGGAACGTTATCAACAAGCTGAGGAACAGGTGCTTACATACCGCTAACTACAAAAACAGTGAGGTAGACAATTTGTTATTAAAGTCGAACGAACAATGGACCATTGCTCATATCGCATGATGCCAGAATCATTTGATTTTGGTTTGAGCGTAATATGATGCTCAGAGCAGATTTGGTTCTGAAGGTTCTGAATTTGCCTGTGACCACGAATGCTGTTAATCATTCGAAACGTCAGACGTTTAATTTCAAATAAATGTGCGTGTATTAAATCCGTAAATGTTTAAAAGCGGATTTTCATGCAGTTACTCGTACGTAGGTAAAACAGCTTTTTATAATTAACCGTTGTCGCCATTACCAATACAGAAAACATTATGCATAAAATGTTCTAAATGTTTTTTTTTTAATGTTGTTAATACAGTGACTAACCACTATAATATGTTTGAATATATTTATAATGCAGATTATAAATTTACAAAAAAGTTATTGTGAAAAACAATTTCAATGCACTTTTTTCGTTCGAATAATATCTCACTAAGTGATAAATAAGGGTATTTATAAGAACATCACCATCTATCCTAAAAAAACTTTTCCAACGGACAAACAGCCACCTTCAAATTCATGTACAGGCACTCTATTTTTTAATCACTCGCTTCAAGATGGAAGTGATTTTCGTTCGAAGATGAATTAAAAGTCAAAGGAAATAACTCGTTTTCAAGCGAAAATTACTCGTAATATTGATGCGAGTGATTCAAAAATAGAACTCCAGTTCTTCGTCAAGAATATTTGCCTTACATCCTGTTATTATATTATATTAATATTAACATTTCTTCACAGACTTTCTGTCATTTTATATTAATTATGATAATTGTTTTTTTTATGTATTTAATACTTGTTAGATGTAATGAAATGAATGGCATACTTTGTTAAAATGTATTTGACATGGTGACTTTAAATTAATCATGCCTAAATATGAGAAGTTAATTATTGTCAAATAAATGTGTGTATGCTTTTTGGTAATGACTAAATGTGCCGAACATAAAATGAATTGTAAACCATTCGTGTGTACTGTGTACCTACCCTAATGATCCTTAGTTTAAACGCTAATGATCCTTCAATTCTATTCTGCAGGTATACAAACTTCAAAAACACACACTCATTCAAGTCAAAGAGTCGATCCCGAAGTACGCAGGAGGAATCACATACGCAGAGCACACCTCTACAATCGAAAGAGGACCACATTGAGTTGTCAAAGATAGCAAATCCGAAGACCTAAGTTTCCACGTACCCTTACTGTTTTACCGCAAAGACGATTGTGATCGGTGGCACAAGATGGATGGACAAGGATGTAAAGGTAAAGTCCGATTTTCTTTGCTTCGCGAATATTGTCGACAATTTTGACGAGACATTTAAATTGATGAAATGATTGAATTTAAATTATGATAAACATAAAACTCACAACCTACACAGGTAATTCATTGCTGAACACTGAGATCTTTTTACATCGAATTGTTATCAATATTATTCACTGATATTATTTTAAAAGTTATTAAATAAATGTTTACAATATTTGCCAAGCAAAGAAAAACTGACTTTAGTGCAGTGCTACGGATTCGTCATAAATGACAATTACAGTGCTTCTGGACCGACAGCTTTTTTGGTTTGTTTGTGGTTATGCTTTATTTACATACTAGCAGCCTCCCGCAGTTTCACCCGCGTCATGTGAGATTTGCTATAAAAACCGTTTTGTACGTGTCGTGTGTCGTGCTATTTAAGTCAACTCATCATTTTCAGTCCTTATTTCTGTATCAGGATTAGGTCTCCTCGTACATTTGCGCCTCAAAGCTGTGTTCTGGGTTATTTGTGTAGGTCGATAAAGCCTCTCGCTGTAAAACAGCTAATTCGCTAACCAGGGTAGTCTTCTACCCCGTTCTCTAGGTAGGTTTAGGAATAATACAGATGATGATGATAGAAGAGCTACTCCCAGGTCACCCAGGGTAGCGTTAAGGTAACGTTAGGACTGTAGGTAGGTGGTGTGGACCTACCATTATAAATTTTCTATTGTACCTATGTTAAAAACTTGTTTAGATAATAATATGGTTGTGTGCTCCTGGTGTGAGTGCTTTCAGTGTTAACTGTGTCGATTGGTCAGCCGCTGTAATGCAGGTCACTGACGCTATGGTTCTTCGTTCGTAGTACTCATTATTTATCGCTGACACATTGCAAGCGACTTTTTCATACTTTGCTTACGATACGATACGAAACTTTGAGCAATCTCCTGATAGACTCTTTCTGGATTATATGACAATCTCGGCATTTTCATCTCTCGCTGGTCCACATATTTTGCAGATAGTTCTTTTTCTTAAAAGTTTAAAATTCTACGCCCTTATATCATAGCCGGCTTACCGACGTTCTCTTAGTTTAAATAGCTTTTAAGGATCGCAGAAGATGCCTGGTGACTTCTATTAAAGCCAAGCTGTATTTGTGGGATGGTTAACATCATTGTGAACATAAGCGTCAGTTTTTCTCATCGACTCCAGATATTTATGGTGGTAACATAATATGCAGTGAGGTGTTTTAAATGAATGTGTTGCAGCTCAAACTTGCATTGCCTTCAAAGTTTTGCTCCATGTACTCAGTCTTGTTACGACCGATACGGAGTCCATGTTTTTCAATTTGAGTGACCCATTGATTAAAAGCTTCCTGTAATTTATGCATATTTCCGTAAAGTAATGCAAGTGTCTCGCTGTAAATAATGCTGCCCGGGGGTGGGTTCTTGTATTTCCTTTGTTATGTACCTTTTTTTTAAGGTGGAAAAAATGCATTGAATTGCATACCCTCCGCTTGGCCGGACGGAGGGTTATGTGGGGCTCTCCTCTCCAGAAGCGAGAGGCCTACCCACTAAAATAACCACCAGTTCCTTCTCGCTGTGTGTGGTGAACTTGGTGTAGCCAGGCCTTCCCCAAACGTTCACCGCACACAGTTTTTGCTCGCGACGGCGAGCCCATCTCGAGCCATTTAACACCATTATATCAGGTCAACCTAGTCTAACTAAGCAGACAATGAACAACAGTGGACATAAGGTGATAAGGGCGTTCTATAAAGTCAACTACTACTAAGAAAATAGCAACTGTAATATTGAATCAACCGAATCAACCAAATCACGCAATCAGGCCGGCCAGCGTTTCGTGCGTGTCGCTCCGTCTATGAGCGCATGGTATTTTAAAACTAAAAGATCTCCTAAGATAATTATTAGAATCCAATGGTTTCAATGGCATTTATGATCAAAATTGAATGCTTGTGACCAATAAAGTATTTATAGTCCGGTCAAATTAGACCAAAAAATAAGAGTAAAGTTACCTAAATTCCCACCAAGCTGAAAATCGGTAAGATTGTTTGAAATAACATTAAAAACAAAATTTAAAAGTTCCCCATCTTTCCCCTGTGAGGAAAAAAAATTATTCAAGGTCAAAGGTCAAAAAAATTAGTTTTTCGCGATTTTCAGCAAAACGGTAAGCTTTATCATAAAAATATTTCAGACAAAAATTGTAGATCATAAAATTATCTACAAAAAATTAATTAATACTTTTTTCTACGAGCCACTGTTTTTGAGATATAACGATTCATGCGATAAACTTCATTGATATAACTCTTATAGTTTAAGCAGCGTACGCAAAAATAGCTCGAAAATTACAGATTTCTTCCGGCTTCATTAACATTCATCGTCATATCTTCACTATGGAAACACATATCTTTTTGAAATATAGCCTATATGTTATTCTAATGTAAAAGCTTCATTTCTGTAAAGTTTCATCAAAATCTATTCAGTAGTTTTTGCGTGAAGAAGTAACAAACATACATCCACACATCCATCCTCACAAACTTTCGCGTTTATAATATTAGTAGGATTACTCGTATCTAATAATAATTCATACGACAAACTTGTATAATGCGGTTATCGGTCATCTTATGAATCACTTTATTATGACTGTGTAAACACTATTCGTGTCATTAGATCTTAGCCTACAAAAAACTGAATGTAGTGAATTAGGCAGGCTCTCTATTTTAATTTAAAAGTAAAACATTTTTGTGTGCAAATATCCACTGTCCATATTTATTTCCAGGTTCTTGTGTCTGTCATCATTCGACCACTACTCCTGGGAACCGTCGTTCAGCAGAAGCCGCTCCAACAGCACTATAACAGAAACTTCCAGCATCAGCCAGGATACCCCTCTGCAAGTCAGCATCAACCCCAAAGGATCCTCCAACTACGCCAAGGAGAGACAATTCTTCTGAGCTTTGTCCATCACAAGAATTGTTTGCATTTTATGTATATTTTTTTTAAGACTGTCAATTTTGCATGTGCATACAAGAAATGCATGTGCTGACGCCAAAAATCGAATTGTGCTATTAATAATGACAAAAGCTCTACTTTATGAATGCCATTTTCGCCCAGCAATATCATTTAAGGATACTGTTGAAGCTACCAGGTACCCTGGTTACATGTACTATGTGGGTTTAACCTATTGATGGATACAAAACTGTCTGCGTAAGCGCTGTGCACAAGAGAAGCAGTGGCTAATTTAACTGTGCTTGTATTCTTAGCAAATATCCAAGTCCACATGTTTCCTTTTGTTGACAACGATTTTCGCCATCTATATCTAGAATAATTTTTGTCTATCATTTAATTTTGACCACCGCCGTTCAACAAAAACACTAGCATAAGCCAGGAGAACCCTCAGCATCAACCCTAAAGGATATAAGGAAGGACAATCTTCTGAGCTTTGTCCATCACAAGAATTGTTTGCCTTTTCTGTACCATCTTTTTAAATCTGACAAATTTCGCACATAAGAAATGTATGTTCAAAATATCGAAATGGGCTACCTATATTTTTTTTTATTCTTACAAAATTCACAGCTCTTGGTACAAATTAAGCTAATCTTACATACTAAACTAACAGCCAATAACGAATTTACTTTTTTTAAAACAGAGAAAGTAAATCAATCAATTACAGGTTTTATAAAGTGCGTGTGTATACTTGCTAATAATACCTTCTATAAAATTTACTTATTTACTCGTTGACTAAGTATTTAAACCTAAATTTAAATGGATTTATTACATATTTATATATGAATTCTATATTTTTAAGTGGATACAACTGTTTAACTGTTAACAAATTTAAACACTTACTTAAAATTGTAAGAAATCAAAATAAAAAATAAATAAAATCTAAATTACAATTATTAATTTACGGTCAAAGATCGTTTTCGAACGAAAATCACTCGCCATCTTGAAGCGAGTGATTCAAAAATAGGACCCCACCCCAGGGACCCTATTTTTGAATCATGCGCGTCAAGATGGCGTGTGATATTCAATGATTAAAGTCGAATTTTGTAATTAAAACCAGTTGTAATCTACACAGGAATCTACACAGAAAGAATGGTTTTTCAAATCCTGAAAAATCATTGCTTAATTCTGTGAGTACTCACGTCTATATTTCGCGTGGTTTTCGAAAATTATTAACAATATAAATATTAAATAAAATACTACAATGATATAAATTATTCATATTCATGTTATTATATTAAAATAATATTATCAAATGCAAAAAAATTGCCTAACTGCCAAAGCAACATCGCAATACTCTTAGCAAATCTGCAAGCCTATCTATTTGCTCTAATCGCAATTCAGCATCAACCCCAAATGATTTTCCAGCTAGGTAAGCCAAGGAAAGACAACTCTTCTAATATTGTTTTTTTTTTATCCGAAATGGGTTTGCTCAAGAGCAAAACATATTAGTAAGAGCTCTTAACTCTAGCCTAGACTCATAAGATTTCCATAAATACTGAACAATTGTTTAAATCAGACATATTTGCCAACGAGTTAATGAAAAGAAATGCCTTTTTTATCAGTTGTGCTAGTATTTCATTTCAGTTACGAGTATATCGTCCCCGTCGTGGCAAAATTAAATAACCAACAAAAGCAAAGTTCCGAGATATTTGAGTTTTTGTGATTTTTTTAAACAAAAATGGCGATAACATTCCAAGCCGAAGGAAATTTACCGTCGAGATTTTGATATGTTATGAAGCTGCTTCAACTTCATAATTTAAATAGTCTATCATAATGCTACTTTATATTATTTTAAATATAAAAATAAAAAAGTAATTATTTAGTTTTGCCACAAACATATTTTATAACAAAATTGCAATTATCAAGTTTTTGTACGTCACTTTTGCAAGTTTTGGCACACAACCAAGTAATACTTTTTTTTAAATTACCTACATCATCCCACTGTTGGGCAAAGGTCTGCCCCAATTCTATCCATTTGTCTCTGTCAGCGGCCAACAACACCCAATTTCTCGCAAAGCTGAACAGATCGTCACTCCACCTTGTCTGGTGGTATCCATCGCGTGACGATTTGGGCCCATCTATTCGGGTGCATTCTACACACATGCCCCGCCTACTCCCATTTAAGCTTTGCTGTCTTTTCGCCTACATCTGCTATTCCAGTTCTGGAGCGTATTATGGTATTCCGGATCTTATCGATCCTTTTAATATGGTGAAAGGAACGCCAGGGTACATTTCTTCCAGAAGCCACCTCAAAGGAAATGGACCTGGTTGAATCCGGATGGCACGACGAGAAATGAGATAGACTTCATCATGACTACCAAGAAACGGTTATTTAATGATGTCTCCGTGATCAACTGAATAAAGACCGGTAGGTAGTGTTTACCGGATGGTTCGAGGCACATGGAATTTAATGTCAAATTGGAAAGGTCTCGCTTGATGAGGTCCACGCTCCAACCTACTCGTGCCCATATCCAAAATCCCGAGAGTTTTCAACTCGAGTTGTCACACCGCTTTGAGTGCCTAAAGAATTGCGTTTCAGTGGACGAAATAAACAACGAGTTTATGGAAACTATTCAAACGGTGGGGTCTAATATTTTTAGTCCTGGCCGTAAAAATCGTCCTCTAAGACTCTCGATCCTCACTCTCGACCTTATAGCAGAACGTCGATCTATAGCATTGAAGACCTCCTTTAATGTTGAAAACTACAGTAGGTGAAAAGACGAATATGGAAGTCCCTATGACACGACATTTCTTCCTTTAACACGAACAGTGTTAAAGAACCGATAGATAGAGTGAAAACAAGGCTCCCAAGCAAGAGACATGTCTATTGGGCAAAGCCTGTTGACGAAGCTTAAGACGGAGGGTGGCAGTGTAGCGTCGACAAAAGCAGATGTTTTGAGGGAGATCGAGAAGTTCTATGGGCAGTTGTACACCTCAGTTGCCGAACCCGTTAATAGCTAAGGCCGGACACCCAAAAGCTATCCTGACCCGACACTACACCGAAGACACCGGACATCAGCCTCTACGAGATAAGGATGGCCCTGAAACAGCTTAAAAACAACAAGGCACCTGGTGAGGTCGGAATCACAGCAGAGCCTTCAAAAGGGGGGGGGGGGAACACCGGTACTCAAAGTCCTTTAGAGACTCTTTAATTCCGTGCTGCTTGAGGGCTGCCTGAGTCATGGAACAGGAGTTTGGTGGTGTTATTTTTCAAAAAAGGAGACAAAAGGTATGACTGGTAGAGAACGCCATATGGCGTTAAGTACACCTTTTGTACAAACTCTGGTTGTGCAATACAGTATAAATAAATAAATAAACAAAACTTACCACCTCAGCCCTGAGCCTTGCAACAAGCTGATTCAAGAGTTATCACAAATCGTCTCGCACGTAGGTTTAATAAAATCCAGCCTCCCTAACAAGCCAGATTAGGCCTGATGGTCGTTGGGGCAGAAGAGTTCTACATTGGAGACCCTTAGACGACCTTGTAAAGATTGCAGTCTTTGTGGGAAATCATGGGGGAGGCCTAAGTTCAGCAGTGGACTAGTCCTTTGGCTGATTATGATAAAAATATATAATACAATGTTTTAATGAAAAATTAAACAAGAGCACTTATTCAATTTTGCCACAACCAATTTTTGTAACAATGTTTCCGAGTCAGTTGTGGCAGAATTCAACAAAGTCACTTATTGATTTTGTTTGTAGGTATGTCAAAACCCTCAATTGTAGTTATTTAATTTTTTTGTCATTTATTCAGTTTTTCCACGAAACTTTTTTAACAAACCTTGTTGTAATATGTGGTCAATAGAGTTACTAAAATTATGATATCTTCGCGAATATCATACATATTGCAACGAAAAATAGACCAAAATGTAGCTTACACTTTATATTATTTAAAAATAACAAAAAGTGAATTTCGGCAAACGTGTCAGTTATTTAATTTTGACACGATGGGGACGATATTGTATTTATAGATAATCAACCCAAAACACACGATAAAAATATGAAAAGAAGAGGCTTACAAGTCAATATTTCTTCTTCTAGCTGAAAATAAGAGCAACTGTCGTACAATAGATAAAATAATTAATTAAGATCTATAACTGAGCTTCGACAGAAAAAAAAATCCAAGAAAAGTAAATATTATTTTTTTCAGAAGATATTTACAGTTGATGACCTTTAAAATGTCTTAGAATTTTGAAGACGTTAGTTTATACTCAGTAGTATGTTATTTTACCGAACACTCAGGCAATTTGCCTGTAAATAATATAATACAGGTTTAGGTAGGACCACTTATTAATTAAAGGTAAATTGTAAGAGAAAAATAAAAAATATTGATTAAACAAATATAAATATCATGCACTAGTTTTAATTAAGCCTTGGTAGATATCGTCAATAAATATTGTAGCTTTTAATAGAGAAGCCCATCTCACTAGACTCCCCACTACATTCAGTGACGATTCTGGAGCTGTATTTTTTAATCACTTCAAGATCGCGAGTGATTTTCGTTTGAAGATGAATTAAAAGTCAACGATATTAACTCGTTTTGGAACGAAAATCACTCGCCATCTTGAAGTTAGTGATTCAAAAATAGAGCTCCTGTTCCGTGATGGCAAATTGGCGAGTATAAACCCGCCATTAAATAAGCATTTCCCTAGTGTTGGGTAGCAGCAACATCAGTACTGGCAGAAGTTAAAGTAAGTATATCAGGAAAGTCTTATAACTATAGGTAAACCGCTTCGTTGAGACTTCGCCTGCGGGGCACAGGGGCGCGGGGGGAGACAAGAGCGGGTGGCGTGAGAGATGCTGGCGGCGAGGATACACCCGCCCGTGCCGCTCACGCCTCCCCCCGCGCCCCTGTGCCCCGCAGGCGAGGTCTCAATTTCGCGGTCTGCCTATAGGCATTAAGAGATCGGGAAACCCCCGGCTCTTAAACTGCGGTGTGGAAGGCAAGAGTTATTTGGAGTATTTATTTAAAAAAAGCCCACTGATAAACTCCTAGCTACTTAATTTAATCAAGATGCATCGAGGGTAGGTAGTAGCTTTGCCGCAAGCATGTGTAACGGTTCGTTACATATCTAACTAAATAAATAAGAATTTAGCTAAAATTACTTACATAAACTTAAATCTAACATTGATTTTAAATAATAAACTACATCTTTAAATAACTTAAACTAATTCTTATTATATACAACCTAAATATAAAACTTAATCTTATTATTACGAGACTAATAACACGCAAACTCGGGCGCAGTTGCTAGTTTCAAATTATCTACGCGCGCGAATATGAGTGAACACTGCGTTGAAACTGGTTCGGCCGAATGTGTGACGTCGCCTTCGGAACACACGTCGCGGAGTCCGAGCGGAGCTATCCGAATGCGAGGACGTACTGCGATCGCTAAAAACTGCCAACTCACGGCGGACTACGAATTTCTGAAATCAACTATTTATTGATAGTTTTCATACTTCTACAATCAATTTAACTAACTTCAGTGTTGCCCCGATATCGGGGTCCCGGTTTCCGGTTGGAATTCTACAACCCCATCGAAGCCTGGCTAATTCTGGTTCTTCCCACATCACTCTCCTTGCTACTACTACCAACGCCACGACTGCTGAGTCATCGCGGTGCCACCGGACACCTGTGTACCAGGACAGTGGTGTTGATTAATTGAAACGTGTATCTTTTCGGTTGCCAATTATGGACCTACTCCCTGTTAAACTATTTAACTTAACTTTAGTTAGTATTAAATAAGTACACATTGTAAATAACTTTCTTTTCTTTTTTCTACATTAGTTACCTCCTCACTAAAAGGGTACGGTACATTGGCGCCTTACAACGGGTATAATTGCAACCGAACCGTTACCGTTTTTAGGGTTCCGTAGCCGAATGGCAAAAAACGGAACCCTTATAGTTTCGTCAAGTCTGTCTGTCTGTCTGTCTGTCTGTCTGTCTGGCTGTCTGTCTGTCTGTCTGTCTGTCCGTCCGTATGTCACAGCCACTTTATTCTGAAACTATAAGTGTCACATAGCTGAAACTTGGTAGGTAGGTGTATTTTAATCACCGCTTTCTGATTCAGATACAAAAAGTAAGAAAAATAATATTTAAGGGGGGGCTCCCATACATGAAACTAAAACCTCAAATATTTTTTTTACTCAAATCTATGCGTGTGGGGTGTTTATGGATAGGTCTTTTAAAATGATGTTGAGGTTTCTTAAACCATTTTTTCTAAAAGTGTAAGGTTTGAGATATAGACGCTTCCAAAGTGGTAATATGGGCGTCCCCCCCCCCCCCCCCCCCATCTAACTTTTGAACTAAGAAAGTGAAAATTTTGAAAAAAATATATGATGTAGATCTCAACAAAAACTTGCAACGAAAATTGGTTTGAAGGAGATCGAACCAGTGGTTTTTGAAATATTGCACATTTTTATCAACCGCAAATATAACTTTGTCTTTCATACAAACACTATGAAAAACAAAGTTATTTTTGCCGTCGCAATATAATGTGATGTTTTCGTTAAGTGAAAGTAAGTGGACCCTGAATTCAGTTAAGGGTGGCACGGAACCCTCAGTGCGCGGGTCCGACACGCACTTAACCGGTTTTTATTTAAGCAATTAATGGTTTTTATTGGTGTTGGCTCTAAACCTTACTTTAAGGCTGATTTTGCTAATTTTCATCTGCTTTCATAAATAATCATTGTTGTAATTAAATAGTTAAGTTTTCTTTTACAACACACACCTAGATATCGACACAATGTCGTATCCCATTAAGTTTTTGTCGTTGCAAAAAGCTGAATTGGAGTATGAAGTTGAACTGCGCGGTGGTTCAAGTGACTCGGTCGTGGAATTACGTAAGCAGATAACTAAATTGTCACAACTTAATGCTACGGAAGACATAACCGAATCACATTTGGAGCCAAGTGAAGACCTTAAGGCAGTGAAAGAATCTCTTATCAAAGCACACACACTTCTTTCTAGCTTAAAATTAAAATTCGATAAAAATGCCTTTACAAGAACTGAAGCTTTATTACACCACATTTATCACAGGGTTAATAGAATAATTAACACACCAGAAGTGGTCGATATATATAAAGTATGTGTCACTAATTTTAATGCATACTACAAAGACCTAATTTCCTTGAGACCCCAAAGCCCTCAAGCACAACCTACGTCTACACCTCCTGCCGTTACGGATACGGAACCTACCACCATATCTGTCTCATGTAGCGAACGCAGTCTATCAGCAGACATTATCAAACTTAGATATTCTGGTAAAACGTGTGTTTACTCGTTTATCCTAAAAGTCGAGGAATTTGTCGAGTCACGTGGTATATCTTTCGATAAAGTACTCTCGTTGGCTTACGAAATCTTTTCTGGAGATGCGCTGCATTGGTATCGCTACAATAAAAGTAAAATACATTCATTGAAGGATTTAGTGAAACTTTTAAAACAAGATTTCAGCAGCAGTGACTATGACTATAGGCTCGCCGCTGAAATAAGATCTCGAACTCAAGGTGAATTAGAAAATATCACAATCTATATTTCAATAATGCATGGATTATTTTCACGCTTAAACAAACCATTTTCAGAAGACGAAAAATTAGAAATTCTCTTACATAATATTCGTCCATGTTACGCAAGTACACTAGCAGCTACTCACAATATTACGAGTATCGATGCTCTTGTGACAACATGTAGGAACTATGAAAATATCCAATCCAGGTTTTCTCATTTTCAAGAGCCACCAAGACTAACTAACAGCACAATCGCTCCCGAGTTTGCTTATAAACACAACCATTATACTAACACTTATTTTAACAAAAAAGACACAAAAAATGAGGATTATAAACAAAAAACAAATTATTCTAACTTAAACGCTAATAAACCTAATCCTACTTCATCAAATACACAGAAACAAACTATGAATTACAAACAAAATAAAAACGAAACAATCAATGCTGTTAATTCTGGTCCCTCTAAGCCCCTATACTGTCCTAGATGCCGCTCTGATGATCATTCTCTTGGTACGTGTAAAGAAGATCAAATCATAGTTTGTTTCAAGTGTGGTGAGAAAGACTACCGCTACCCTGAATGCCCTAAATGTAACCCTATTAACGACGAGAATCAAAAAAACTAGATAGGGTGGATTGTAAAGATAGCGTTATTCGATGCACTTACTCCCATGCAAATTTTAATATGTCAGACTGGCAACAGTGGTTGAATCTCGTCACTTCATTTGCCACCTACAACGCTGTCTCTTCAATCCACGATAATCGCATAAACGTCTCCAGACCCTACGTGTCTGTGATAATTAATAATAAACCTATAATTGGCCTTCTTGACACTGGGTCATCGACTACAATTATGGGTAATGGCTGTCATGATTTTTTATTACAAGCGGGCTTCAAATTACATAAAACTGATACTACTCAGTTTATAGCTGCTGGTGGGGAAAAACTAGATTCAAAAGGAATTTTTCATCTTCCAATAACCTTTTGTAATCAAACACATACATTCAAAATTTACGTAGTACCTAATATTAAACATTCGCTTATATTAGGAATGGATTTTTGGAGAGTTTTTGGTCTTTTTCCCAAACACCTAGATAGTATCACTTATTACCAAGATTCCGATGAATCCTCCACATCTGAACTCGAAATTTCTACACGTAATATATGTGTTAAATATTTTTAAACATCATTAATAAAAACAAACACTTTGTATTTAATTTAAAGAAATCTGTATGCTATTTACAAAATCAAAGTAATTTTATAGACATCCGGTTCCTGTTGTCATTTAATTATGCATACACTTTAATATTTATACAAAACTTTATTATCAATCAAATATTAATTATTTTAATGGTAAATATGAATTTTAAAACCATTTAAGGTGTTCTACAATAATTTAATTATAAGAAATTGTATTTTATCATTTCCGTTATGGTGGCGCCACCTAGCAGCTAAACTTTAAAAAACAATATTGGAAAGTGTACTGATCGGTTCCGGTGAGGTGGCGCCATCTAGTTGCTAAGTTTGGTAGGCTATATAAGCCGATGTCGCTCCCACTCCGGGCATTCTTGTGCGGACCGTCGAACGGATCACAGCTCTAGAGTACTCGGAATAGTGTGTCTAAGCTTGCTGTAAGTACTACCTATTGTATTTAACACCGTTATGCTGTCCGAATTTAAAATATTTATAAGTAAATAATGAATATGTAATAATAATGCATGAACACTATATGCTTTGATTGTAAATTGTTTATAATAAAAAAATCAATACTGTTCTACTATAAATATTTGAGTTTGAATAAAACATTATACCCTAATACCAGGCCTATTAATTTAACATATGTTCCTACGAACATTTATCTCAAACACGAAAAAACACTGCCGATCGCGTTATAGAATTATTCCGCGACATTTCTTACAAAGAACGTGGCCTGGGTCGTACTAACTTAATACAACACGCAATCGACACTGGGGATGCTGCCCCCATACGTCAGCGCTATTATAGAATGCCTCCAGTGAAACAGCGTATTATTATTGAGCAACTGGATAACATGCTTAAAGACGACGTGGTAGAACCATGCGAAAGTCCATGGTCGTCTCCAGTTCTTCTAACGCCGAAGAAAAACGGCGAATTACGGTTTTGCCTAGACAGCAGGAAACTCAATGCAGTCACCAAAAAAGATGCGTATAGCCTACCCTATATAGCAGAAATACTTGACAATCTACGCGATGCAAAGTATCTATCAAGTGTCGATCTCTCCAAAAGTTTTTGGCAAATATTAATAAAGGAAGAAGATCGACAGAAGACGACTTTTTACATTCCATCACGTGGAACGTTTCAATTTAAGTGTATGGCCTTCGGCTTAACAAATGCTCCTGCCACTCAACAAAGACTTGTCGATGCAATGTTTTACGGGCCAGAGTTTGAACACAGAGTGTTCGTATTCATTGATGACGTCATAATTGTGTCCAATGACTTTGACCAACACATTTCTCTTCTTATGCTTGTTCTTGAGAAGCTAAAAATGGCAAACCTCACAATTAACTTTAAAAAAAGTATGTTTTTCAGAAACCAATTAAAATACTTGGGTTATGTAGTGGACTGTAACGGACTTCATGCGGACCCTGATAAGGTGGAGTCTATTGCCAACTACCCAACTCCAACTAACCGCAAGGAAGTTCGAAGGTTCTTAGGCACTGCTTCTTGGTACCGAAAATTCATTCCGAATTTCAGTACGCTAGCTAACCCTCTAAATCAACTCACTAGCCAAGCCAAAAACGCTCCACCTTTTGTTTGGACTGACGAAGCAAACAGCGCCTTTTTAAAATTAAAAGAATGTCTCATCTCGACACCAATTCTCTCCTGTCCTGATTATGACAAACCATTCGAAGTTCACACTGACGCTAGTGATTACGGTATGGGAGCGGTTCTCACTCAAACTATCGATGGTACAGAAAAGGTCGTCGCATATATGAGCAAATCATTTTCAAAACAAGAGCGCAACTATAGCACCACAGAACGCGAAGCGCTAGCTGTGCTAACAGCTATAGAGAACTGGCGTTGCTACCTAGAGAATGGCCAAAAGTTTACGGTGTTTACTGATCATTCCTCTTTGAAGTGGTTCCTCAACTTAAATAACCCAACTGGAAGATTGGCTAGGTGGGGAGTAAGGCTTTCTGCTTATAATTTTGAAATCAAGCACCGCAAAGGTTCTGAAAACGTTGTGCCTGATAGTCTGTCACGAGCCGTTCCAATAACAATTGTTGATACCGTAACTGAGGTACTTACTCAAAAGACGAATGATCCCTGGTTTCTAAAAATTTTTGAGGGATGTCTTGAATCACCTGCATCCTTTCCTAACTACAAAATTCAAAACGGAAAGCTGTTCCGTTATATGAAATCAGTCAATCCCTTAACAAGAGAATTCGAGTGGAAGGAAGTGGTGCCATCAGAGTATAGACAAGAAATTATAGAAAAAAATCACTCAGACCCTACCTCCGGCCATTTCGGTATTTTTAAAACGCACAAGCGTATTAGTTTGAACTTCTTTTGGCCATGTTTGCACGATGATGTAGTGGAATTTGTATCTGCCTGCGATACTTGCCTTTCTCACAAACATCCCAATCACTCTACACTGGGTATAATGGGGAGACCGAAAGATTGCAGCAGACCATTCCAAATGCTAAGCGTAGACCTCGTCGGACCTTTGCCCGTATCAAGGAAGCAAAACACCTTCTTGTTGGTAGTAACTTGTTGCTTCTCGAAATACTGTCTCCTCTTTCCCATCCGACGTGCTACGGCCGACATTATTTCAAAATTAATCGAGGAAAAGGTGTTTCTTATTCATGGCGTACCTAGCACTATATTAATGGATAACGGACGTCAGTTCACTAGCGCTACATTAAAAAAGCTATTCGAGTATTACAATATACCTAACGTTTTTTACACTCCATTGTACACTCCACAAATAAATACTGTGGAACGCTATAATAAAACAATTATGACAGCGGTCTCCACTTTTGTGGAAGGTGATCACAGGACTTGGGATTCTAATATTCCCAAGATACAGTTTGCGTTGAATAGTGCGGTAAATGAAGTGACGGGATTTACACCTTCATTTCTAGTATACGGACGTGAACTTGTAAGCTGTGGTTCTCACTACATTGACCCAGATTTACAGAACGAAATTATATTTACACCACGGGATGCCTATACTGAAAATTTTGGTGCTCTAAGCAAAATATTCGACAAAGTGCAATTATCGTTGATCAAAGCTCACTCTAGAAATAGTACTTGTTACAACCTACGCCGTAAAAATGTAGAATTTAATGTAGGTGATGTCGTTTGGAAAAGAACATTCTACCAAAGCGACAAGGACAATAAATTCTCAAAAAAGTTGGCACCCAAGTTTTTAAAATGTCGTATTGTCTCAAAGAAATCAAAACTTGTGTACGAACTTGAAGACATGAAGGCTGGGCGTAATTTGGGAACCTGGCATGTAAAAGATTTTAAGCTTACTTAGTTAACATAAAGTAGATAAGTGGATTTTATAAGTAAAATCCTAACCTAAAAGGGGGGGTATGTAACGGTTCGTTACATATCTAACTAAATAAATAAGAATTTAGCTAAAATTACTTACATAAACTTAAATCTAACATTGATTTTAAATAATAAACTACATCTTTAAATAACTTAAACTAATTCTTATTATATACAACCTAAATATAAAACTTAATCTTATTATTACGAGACTAATAACACGCAAACTCGGGCGCAGTTGCTAGTTTCAAATTATCTACGCGCGCGAATATGAGTGAACACTGCGTTGAAACTGGTTCGGCCGAATGTGTGACGTCGCCTTCGGAACACACGTCGCGGAGTCCGAGCGGAGCTATCCGAATGCGAGGACGTACTGCGATCGCTAAAAACTGCCAACTCACGGCGGACTACGAATTTCTGAAATCAACTATTTATTGATAGTTTTCATACTTCTACAATCAATTTAACTAACTTCAGTGTTGCCCCGATATCGGGGTCCCGGTTTCCGGTTGGAATTCTACAACCCCATCGAAGCCTGGCTAATTCTGGTTCTTCCCACATCACTCTCCTTGCTACTACTACCAACGCCACGACTGCTGAGTCATCGCGGTGCCACCGGACACCTGTGTACCAGGACAGTGGTGTTGATTAATTGAAACGTGTATCTTTTCGGTTGCCAATTATGGACCTACTCCCTGTTAAACTATTTAACTTAACTTTAGTTAGTATTAAATAAGTACACATTGTAAATAACTTTCTTTTCTTTTTTCTACATTAGTTACCTCCTCACTAAAAGGGTACGGTACACATGCTTTCAAACAAACTATGTATTTTCTGCTGTGTGTCGGTTGGTTTATCAGTAGGATCGAGTACATAATAATGTCGCAGCATATTGTATAGAATCGGACATTTGAGAAAATCTTATGAAGATTGCAGAGGTCCGATTCTCATGAGCTAAGTGATGTACTACAGTTTTATAAAGATCATCATGATCTATCTACAATAAGATAGGTATGTCTAACTTTTACTGTTGTGGCAACGCCGGTACCAATAAAGCCAAAGTATCTATATATATTATTATTATACATATAATAAGACTGTAAAAGATCGATTTCTGTACATTGAAGATTTTTATGAAAAATTGTTACAGGGGGTCTTAATTACCGTAATAGAAGCCAAAACAACAATTTTTAAAATTTTTGTCTATCTGTCTGTCTGTCTGTCTGTCTGTCTGTCTGTCTGTCTGTCTGTTTGTCCGGGCTAATCTCAGAATCTACTGGACCGATTTTGATAGGGCTTTTTTTATTTGACTCAGCATCACTTGGAGAGTAAACTAGGATAGAAATAATCACGCCAATAGACTTAGGGGGTAGGCAGAAAATATATATTTATAAAAGAAAGTCGTGTTTGTTACAACACTTATAACTTGAGAACGGCTGAACCGATTTGGCTGAAAGTTGGTGGGGTGGTAGCTTAGAATCAGGAAAAGCATACAGGATACTTTTTGTCCCGCTAGACGGGGCCGGGGCTGGGGTAGCACGGGACCGGGACGAAACGGTGGGGAGGTAGCTTAGTACCAGGAGAAGGACATAGGATACTTTTTATCCCGTTCGATGGGGCCGGGGCTAAGGCGGGACGGGGCCGAGGCGAAACAATTTAAAATAAATGTGGGTGGAAATGAATCTGTAAAGTGTTTTAATTCAATGTGTAGTGTTTCCTCCATATTGGTTTGTATAAATTAAATGAATATTTGGTACTTTATGGTACTTGCCAAAGTATAACAAAACAGTGCCATGAAAAAATTTATATTTAGATCCATTTTTTCCACACAACAAAGTAAAATGTTAGTAAAGTAGTAGTTTTTTTTTGTGGCAAAGTAGTAGTTAAAAGTAAAGTAACCATATTATCCTATCAAACAAAGGAATTCCTAATCGAAATACAAATTGTGAACGTCCAAATAATCGGTATGGTCATAATAATTGATCACCTTTGATGTACCTACTACTTCCTTCTTATTGTTGTAATATGGCCAATTTTAATGATAAGTAAGTACTAAAATGTACTATATAAATACTTTATATCTTGCGTACTTATAAGTACTTATACTTAAGTATCTTATTTGTAAAATCATAAGCCTATAAATTAAAAATTCTATCCAAAGTCACTATTCCACGCGGACGAAGTCGCGGGCACAGCTAGTTTTAAATAATTATCCAAATACATAACGTCGTAATCAGAACCAGTACATAACTTTTTTAATGGTTCAAATTGGATATATCAGTATTAAGTTATCAAGAGATATTAACAAAATTAAAAATAATGAAACAAGAGCTCTCTTAGTGACAAGCGTCTCGCTGTACACAATGGCGCCCGCGCAAAGTAACGCCTGATTCTATTAATTGTTAGAGTAAGTATAAATATATAAAAATAAATATAGTGAAGCTTTATCTATCGAAAAACACGTCCTACGCTTGGGACCGGACCGGAGTATTATTAATACGCGCGAGCGAAGTCGCGGGGGTTCGCTAGTATTATAGATTTTATTAAAGATCTTTATTTCGGCATCCTGTATACTTACGAAAATAATCCTTACAATTAAATAAGGTATCCGATTTTTTTGTTTTTTTTTCCAGGATTTTTGCGTAGTCGTAAGTCGTATTTTGCCAATATCCTGCTACACAACTAGACTCAAATGAATATTATTACTGGATTTCCTAATCAGTAAGATTTACATTGTATATCTAGTCTTATAAAACACATGCCGGTATTTTATTTTAATTCACAATTATTATTTTTCTGTTAATTAGACTCACTTTTAGGCCATAATGTGTGAAATACCGTGCGTATGTTGACTTGTGTATGTTAAATATCAAATCAAATCAAATCATTTATTTGCTAAGAATTCAGTATACAATGATGATTATGTATGACTAGCTTTTGCCCGCGACTTCGTCCGCGTGGAAAAGTGACTTCTTTCTCCCGTTTTTTACACATTTACCACTATATCTTTGCTCCTATTAGTCGTAGCGTGATGTTATATAGCCTAAAGCCTTCCTCGATAACTGGACTATCCAACACAAAAAGAATTATTCAATTCGAACCAGTAGTTTCGGAGATTAGCGCGTTCAAACAAACAAACAAACAAACTCTTCAGCTTTATAATATTAGTATAGATTATTTGATTTGATTCGATAATAGATCAGTTTCCTTGTAGCAACAAGTAGGAGTTAAGTTAAATTAGGTGTTGTTCGGCTTCACGGTGTATATAAAAAACATCCACGAAGGCGCGCGCCAACATTCGTCCTTATCGTTTCAAGTTCATGTGTGCAAGCCTTTGCCTATATTTGATGATAAAATAATTTATATAATCATAAAATATTAAATATTTTCATATTTACCCCGCACCCCGCGCTCTCGTCAATCAAAAATGAACGGCGCGCGCCTTGGGTGCCCTATCTTATAAGTGTGCTTATATGGTAAAAGTAAACAAATAATATCAGTGCCAGTGAGTATATCTTAATTAATCAGGAAGGATAACGTTTGGGTAAGCCCTCGTAGCATATTGGCTTATTTCTTTGTAGTTTACTACATAGTTATGAAGTAATCAATAAGTAAACAAATATGCGGGTAGTTATTTTATTTTGGGCCATGAAATCATTACTATTTTCATTCATTAAGACCAGATTGGTTAATTTTCGTCAAAAGTACAAAAAAAACTTTTTTGTTTATTAATCGAAATAATCCTTCATTCAAAATCACCTACGAAACATTCATTCAATTCAAAATCAGAAATATATGTACTGTAATTTAAACCGTAAACTTTGTATTATGGGCATTTATTTTGTGTTTCTAAAAACACCAAATACTACACTTGGGGATTAATTCCCATACATTACCTGGAATGTTTTCCTGGAGTTTTGAAAAATTCTAATTCCAACTTCGCCACCTAGAATCTCAGCCACACCTGCCTCCATATTGAAAAATGGCGTCTAATATAACTTTTTAGACGATATCCCCCATTCGGCTCATTTTACGATAAGCATATATCCATGACAAAGTTAAAGAAGACACAAAATCCTACACTTAATGCTTAGCAACGTAATTTCAGTTTACAAGCTCCGCAAAGTGTCAAGTAACTAGTAGGAAACAACAAGTAGTAGGTAGTGTTCTCAAGTTTATATTAACATAGATTGTTTTGTCGAAAAATGAGTCAGAATGCCTTTCGTATAAAAAAATAACAAGGATAAATTTCGAAAAAAGCACATCAAAATTTATAAACTCTTTAAGAACTCATTTTCGAAAGTCCCGGAAAACTTTACAGACAAAACTAGTAATTTCTTGGGCCAGAACCAAACGAAACTAAAATAAATGCAAATTATTTTTTAATAGGTAACCCTGTATACTATACCTATATTTTGTGCAGAAGGCTTTCTAATTCCATATCATTAATTTTCAAAACATTGTCTCCTGCTAGGAGGTACAAACTTATTTAAAAATAAAATTCATATATTATCCTTGTATAAATATATCATTCCACTATATTTGTCCCCGAGTGTATTCACATTATTATTCACTTTGTTCGCAGGTCTAACGTTTTCCCGCGGCCAGTCACTTTAGGAATTCTGAAGGAGTCACCAGTTCCCCAGCTACAATGAGACTCTTATTCTGTTTCATATTTCTAATACAAAATAGTGTTGCCAGCTTATTGTGCGAAGGGAAAAAGTGCATCCAAAAGTGCTGCCCGGAAGACAAAATTATATTCAATAGGACTGACTGTATACATTACCCAGAAAGGACAGGATTCTCTAATGTTACCGTGTTCACTGATAAATTCACAGAAGTCGGAAAGTTTGATTATTATTTTACAATAAAAGAAGGACCAGGAGCGTTACAAAATGAGAGTTTCAGAAAAAAATCGTTGAAATACACAATTATGTATAAGAATTACTATTTGATACAGGTGAGTAATTGTTACTTTGAATTACTTTTCGTATAGTAGAGTTTACTAGCGGCCGTTCCCTATATGCAATCTATAGTCAAAGGTAGATAGCTATCTTTGACCGGAGATAGAGTTCTTCGACCGGGGATAGGATTTCGACTGCCAGAAGTTTTATAGGGACAAAAATTCTATAGGTAGATAGCCATTTCTATCTTTAGTAGGACAAAACCACAGATATATTGGGTATAGGGAATGGCTGTAAATCAGTTAAAAGTTAAAGTAAAAATCCATTCTTTTTAGTGCGTCGTTCGGTCGCGGTCTTTCGCGCTCAGTGAGTTGTCATTTATCACTTCGTATAGAGAAGCTATGCAAAAAAAATGTGTCACAACTAGATGACAAGATTGTGACGTATTTCTTGAACTTTAAAACCGTTTGTACGCGTTGATGCCAAGTGGCGTCAAATCATGGCGCAAGAAATTGGTTCGTGATGTCAGTTCCATACGCTAGTAATGTAGTTCAATGTTCGCGCCCCCTATTATTATATATGGTATTGATGGTCTCGTTCTCCTTAAAAATTTAGTATTTTTGTACCCATTGCCATCTCACTGCATGATCTAAAGGTTCGACTGGCAGAGAATGCTTTTAGCATTAAGTCCACCTTGTTACAACATGATATGTGCAAAAGCATCTTTAATTAAATAAATAAAAATATATACCACTTTGCAAAGTCACCCTGTATTCTCTGGTGCCTGCCTGCCGAAATTCGGCAGAGAGATATTCTCCTACTAATATTATAAATGCGAATGTTTCCGCCATTTGTACTTTCTTTTAACTGTGCAATAAAAAATAAAATAAATAAATGTTTGTGAGGATGTATGCAGTGAGTTGTTACTACGTATTATAAAGAACCTATGCCAAGCAATAAATGTATTGCAAATACGATAACCTGATTAAGACGTATTCCTTGAAATTTGAATTTCAAATATGAATTGGTATAAGTTGAAGACAAGTAGCGTCATTTCTTGGTGCACACGATTTGTTTGTGGTGTCAGTTCCTACGTTAGTAATAGTAGTTCAGTGAATTACCGCCGGATTTGCGTGTTACTCATAATGTTAAGCCGTTTAATGTAAAAACTAAGTTAAAACCTCATTTTTTAAAGAAACTTATAGCGTCGTAGATTATCACGACATTCGTCACAAACCTCATTTGTTTGTTGAAAGTGATTAGTTTTAATTTATGTAACTGTTATTTTATTCGATAAATAAATGAAAAAAAAAACATAACTTGCCTGGAGACAATAATCTGGGTTTATATTGGCACTAGCTGTGCCCGCTAGTGCCAATATAAACCCAGATTATTGTCTCCAGGCAAGTTATGTTTTTTGCACTTCGTCCGCGTGGAATAGTGACTTTTCACCCCCTTTTTCAACCATTTACAACCCTTTTTTTGCATTAAAAAGTATCCTGTGTCCATTTTCAGGCTCTAGACTAGCGTGAAAGCGCAACAGACAGACAGAGTTGCTTGCACATTTATAATATTAGTAAGGATAGCGTCATAGATAACCGTCATACCAACTCAATATGACTAAGCAAGCTTAATTATTACTATTGAATATTAAATAATATTTAATATAGAGGTACTATAGAGGTCACCACCGCGTAACCACCTTAAGAACTAAAATCGCTTACATCGTCTTTTGTTTGCAAGGACCATTGAACTACTATTACGAGGATATGGAACTGACATCACGAACAAATTTTGTGCTCCATGAATTGACGACACGTTCATCAGCTCGTAAGGATTCATAATTCGAAATTCAAATAAAAAAAAACGTCACAACCTTGTCGTCGTATTTGCGGCAATTTTTTTGCTTGGCATAGCTTCTCTATTTTTGCTTAAAAGTAGTTAGGCGAGAGAGACCTAAACAGTGCAACTAGTCATTGATTAAAAAGTTTTATCCCATGACTGCCCGCGAGTACCTAATGTTTTGGAGTATGCATATCACATGCTGTCAGTTCATACCATCGCGACCACAGGTGTATAGTATATTATGTGTGTGACAACAGGTGACTCATTCATTTTAAGTTCGCGCCAAAAGTACCTTACTTATCAGCCATTTCTCGTGCAGGCCCCTATTTTTCAATCACTCGCTTGGATATGGCGAGTGATTTTCGTTCGAAAACGATTTTTTTTCTATGACTTTTGACTCTACGTCGAACGAAAATCAATCACACGAGTTATTCAAAAATAGGGCCCCAGGAGCTTTATTTTGAATCACTCGCTTCAAGATGGCGAGTAATTTTCGTTATAAGATGAAAAGTCAACGAAAACAACTCGTTTTCGAACAAAAATCACTCGCCATCTTGAAGCAAATGATTCAAAAATAGAGCTACGGTACTTATACAAATAAAGTTCACCAATCAAATTAAATTTGGCTAAGAAAGAACAAAGAGCAGTCAAGATTTCTATAACATATCTAAAACTGTGAAACTCCCAATCGAATTACCACACGGAAAAAGGTTGATTGACTCGAGAATCTAGGCCCTATCATAACTGCTACTACGATCTACAATAATCTAAGGCTACAATTACGACCGTAATTAAAAACATCATTTCAACATTTTGACTTCATCGTTTCATAGCGGAAGCATAAAAGTAGACCTAATTTTTCAGGTTATAGAAAATTGACAAAGACACTGACGAGATGATAGAATCTATAAGTTGTTTATGTGTATGTTTGCTTTTTCAGGACGGCCAAATGATCTTAGAGAAAAAAGGAAAGGATGCTGGCGTGTTTCACTATTTCCAGCCGCACGAATATTGTTTAGATTACCTGAAAACTGCCAATGGAACGAACATCTTTGTACTATTCAAATATAAAGATGCTGCCAACAAAGGGAACCAAGTCTTTTTAAAATGGGGTAAGTCGTTAGGCGAAGCACGGACGACTCAACGATGGACGTCCATGCTCCGCCAAGGCTACAACATCTCTTGAGGATGTCTTAGTGGCGAAAGACGCCCAGGTTTTTTGCACGTTGGTGTTGGGTACTAATAATTGCATTGGCTGTTCCGAATGCCTATTGGGGATGTAGGGTGGTGCATCATGCATTTCCCTGAACAAATACTTAACGCGGTGACGGTTAAGTGCTGTAGGTGCCTGCGCCGGCGTCACTTTGCGGAAAATTAAAGCAAAATCATTTTATGAAATTCAACATAATAATGGATTTCCGCAAAGTAACGCATCATTCCATTAATAAATTAGGCATATGCCTACATTGACATACGTCAACGAAAACATTTACTGACTGTACACTGTACACACACATGGTCCCCGTAAACATTGCTTCGCCTCAGAAGGCCTACTACGGAAAACGATATCCGTCGATACGATACTTGTTTTGCGGATTCAAAGCATTTTGTAGTAACGATTCCATACTAAAAATGTTTCGGCTCCGAAAAACCATAATCGTATTGACGGATTTCGTTTTTCGTAGTAAACCTCCTGGCTCCGTCCCGTTCCGCCCCCGTAATTTCAACACTATTATCCTATTTGACTAATCTATTATACTGACTGAGTGAAGCTCATGTAAATTGGTCTATCTGTCTTATTTTTTCTTTTTTTCTTTCCTCAACAAAAAAAGAATTAGCGAATTCGATCCAGCTGTTTACGCGTGATGGCGTGACCAAGGGAAATAAGTACTAATTTTTATATGTATATAGAAAAAAAAGATTAGCTTCGCTAATTTCATCTTGTATGTTATATTGCGTAGAACAAACATGCCGAACAAAATTGTCAAAATTTGTTCTACGTTATGCGTCAAAGAATGATAGCTTATGACGAGAAGTTTCCTCGTACCTATGTGGCGTTCTTATCAAGCTTAATGTTTGATAGAGTCAGATTGTCATCGTGTGTTTAAATACTTCAATATCACAAGATACATAATCAGTCGCCCTGTATGGCCATCGCTTTGGCCATCTCAATCATCATCTATCGAGGCACCGACTCCAAAAATAAATTGTTTGCCTAAAATGGAGACCTTTCCAAACGTCAAGAGATTAACATTTTTAAGTGCATTTTGGTTTTGAAGTCGGTTTTAACTTTTTTTTGTTACAGTTAATCTCTGTTAATTTCATTTCGCTGCACCCATTGCCATCTCTCTGCATGACGACTGGCCGAGAACGATTTTAGCATTAAAGTCCACCTTTGTACACTATGATTTTTGCAATAGTCTTTAAATAAAATTAAATAAATTAATCCGGATAGCTCAAAATGCGGTGGTTCGGTTCGCTGCCTCAGGCGAGTTTGTTTTTATAATTTCATTGTGTAACCTGGCTAAATTACTTCCAGGTCTGCCGATCTCCAGTGTATTTCTGTTCCTCGTGCTGCTGGTGTACAGCCTTCTGCCGGAGCTGAGAAACCTGGGGGGGCTGATCCTCATGGCTTACGTAGCCAGCCTCATGTTTGCTTTCGTATTTCTGTTCTGCATACAAATCGACCGCTATGAAGCCAAAGTTTGCTTGTTATTAAGTGAGTATTCTTGATAAACTTATACTATGTGAAAAATACCTAGTGTGTTATGAAATGAATACACAATCAATACCTGTAAAAACAGTAAAGTAAAGTAAAGTTAGCCTGTAAGCATCCCACTGCTGGGCAAAGGCCTTACCTCAAGAATGAGGTAGTATGAGCCATACTCCACCACGCGGGCTTAGTGCGGATTGGCGGAGGGATGTTTGCAAGGCAAGCAACCAACCGTAAAAACAGTATTCCACTACTATTCAAATCACAGAATCGGAATCCTTTTGGTGTTGTATGTGTCTAGCAAGCAAACAAGCCATATTTTTTTAATACTTACTCAAAAAGAAAATTACTGAGTATTTTACTTAGGTAATTAATCAAGTAAGTATTTCTTGTTTCCAGCTTCTTTGACGTATTTCTTCTTTCTGGCCAGTTTCGGTTGGCTAAACGTCATGTCACTGGACATATGGTGGACCTTCAGGTAATGATACCAAATATGTAATAATAATTTGATATTAATTTTATTGAGTAATAATAACTAAAATAAAGGAGGTAACATAGTCGCACTTGGCTTGGTCTCAAGAGCAAACCCACTAAATAAAAAGAGCACTGTCTACATTGAATTTAATTATGTCAAAATCAGTTTGAGTTATTGTACTTACGTGCACTTTTATTATGCAAACAACTAACTGCCTCGGTGGCGCAGCGGTTAGAGGGTCGGATTTTAAAGGGACGGCTGCGCCAGAGGTCCTGGGTTCGATTCCCGGGTCGGGCCAAAAAATATGTACCTGAGTTTTCTGTTTAGAAATTCTCAGGGAAGCCCGGAGTTTGGAAGTTGGCGGTGTTTTACCCCCGTGCCTCGGAAAGCACGTAAAGCCGTTGGTCCTGCGCCAGATCTCTCTCCGGTCGTGTCAGATTGCTGTCCCATCAGGCCATCAGGCCAGGTATCCCATGAGAGTGAAAGGAATAGAGAGTGCATCTGTGTTTGCGCACACACTTGTGCACTATAATATGTCCCGCGCAGTCGGTTGGTCCTTGTGACTGGCCACCGTAGTCGAAATCGGCTAGGGGGACTATTATATATTGTGCAAAGTCCTACTAAATTACGGGTAAATTATATAGGTACATACGTTGGTTACATACATTAATATCAAAGACTGTAACTCTTAAGATGACATTATTATTTGGCTTCCATATGTTTCTTCTTTGATTTCTTTTTAGAATCATTCGTGGTAGTACCAATTTTTTCCACTTAGTTATATTTACTGGTCTAGCTTGGAGACAAGAGCGAACCCATTTCAATTAAATAAATAAAAATATGTACGGTCAAGGCTTAGTCACCTTTCGAACAAAATCAAATTTCTTCATTATAGCACCCTACAAGTACACACCATTTCCCTTTGGTCAATACTATCAATATTTTTTTTTTTTTTATATTACAAGATTCACAGCTCTAGTACAGTAAGTATGAATAAACTTAAAAACTAAACTTACAGCCAATAACAAATCTACATTTTAATTTACAAAATTTTATACATCGACAATCATCTATACATATAAAAGGCTTTGTCCTGAATGACTGACTGACGGATCAACGCACAGCCTAAACCGCTGGTCGTAGAGACCTGAAACTTGGAGGGTGTGTTCTTTGTATGACGTAGGGATCCGATAAGAAGGGATTTTTAGAAATTTCGCCCCTAAGGGGTTGAAAAAGGGGTGCAAAGTTTGTATGGGAAAATGTGATTCCTTGGTCCGATCTACTTCAAATTTTGCATAAACATTCTTTAAAAATAATAACGAAAAATGTGTATCAAATTTTATTTAAATTTATCTTGTAACGGGGTTAAAAAGGGGTTGAAAGCTATTTTGGGGATGATTTGCTACAAAATTGATGTCAATACTTCTTGGTGCTTATGATTGAAATATTTTTTATTTTATTTTTGACAATCATTTGACATAATACCTAAGACAGAATGTTTTGACACATGTTTGTTATTGATGTTGCTCTCTAGAAGAGATTTTATTCCTTAGAATAGTAAATAATATTGTTTTGTGTTCAAAAAGGGTAGGTATCAAGCGGTATGTGTCCAGTGTAGATTGCAGATCGTTTGTTCATATTGTCGGTGGACATTCTACGCTGCTCCTGTGGTCGAAGGGTGTCCAATCTGCAACTTTTCGTGGGGGGCCTATGTTTAGCAGTGGACGGCTTTTGGGTGTTGATGATGATGATGGCGTAGATCTTTACATAGAATTGTCTCTTTGAATTTACGATTTGAATGCAAGAAAGTAGAGCTAGCTATAACCATAAACAAAGCTAAAGTTCAAACTCTTAAAAGGTAGCGGCGGGAGAAGACTTGAGAGAATTCGCTTCTCCCACAGCCTGTATGTGGCATGATGCTGTGTAAGCGCAGAGAGTAGCCTGGTCTTATTAGTACCCGAAAGAAATATAAGTACGATTAACGAAAGGGCGTAGGAAGTATTTCCATTTCGTTGTTAAATAAAAAGATAATATCCCCGTGTAAGTTTGACCATTAAAGACCGGGCTGCGTGTTGAGTGTACATAAAATATAATAAATAAATAAATATGCGCCAGACAACACACCAATGGTCTGGTTTCGTGGTAAGGAATTATCTTCCTTGTGTTACGAAGTACCAGACAACGATTATGACGGGTGCGTCTCCCATAAATACTTAAATACATATAACATCCATGATTTAGGTACAAATGTCCGTGCTCATCACACAAACATTTGCCCCTTGCGGGATTCGATCGAACCCTCGACGGCCAGCGTAATAGTCAGGAGCGCTAACCAATACACCAAGCGCGTCGTCGAATATAACATCTATCTGTACGCATTTCTATGTATATATTTTAAAACTGGATGTTTTCGTTTTTTTGTTTAAAGGCGCTAATCACAGGAATTATTGGTAAGGGTATAGAATATGATAGATAGGTAATTTATCAGGGAAGGCTATAGAAGTAGTTTAATGCGTGTAGGTATAGGCTTATAATTTTTCGCTACGATCTATCTATGGGAACGGAGTTAAAATAAAACGCGCGTACGAAGTCGCGGGCGGGCCGCTAGTCTATACATATAAAAGGCTTTGTCCTGAATGACTGACTGACGGATCAACGCACAGCTTAAACCGCTGATCGTAGAGACCTGAAACTTGGAGGGTGTGTTCTTTGTATGACGAAGGGATCCGATAAGAAGGGATTTTCTGAAATTTCACCCCTAAGGGGTTGAAAAAGGGGTGCAAAGTTTGTATGGGAAAATGTGATTCCTTGGTCTGATCTACTTCAAATTTTGTATAAACATTCTTTAAAAATATTAACGAAAAATGTGTATCAAATTTTATTGAAATTTATCTTGTAACGGGGTTAAAAAGGGGTAGAAAGTTATTTTGGGGATGATTGGCTACGAAGTTAATATAAATACTCTTTAGTGCTTTTGCTTAAAATATTTTTTATTTCATTTTTGACAATCATTTGATATATCTGAGATACAATGTTTTGACACATGTTTGTTATTGATGTTGCTCTCTAGAAGAGATTTTATTCTTTAGAATAGTAAATAATATTGTTTTGTGTTCAAAAAGGGTAGGTATCAAGCGGTATGTGTCCAGTGTACATTGCAGATCGTTTATTCATATTGTCGGTGGACATTCTACGCTGCTCCTGTGGTCGAAGGGTGTCGAACTTTTCGTGGGGGGCCTATGTCTTAGCAGTGGACGGCTTTTGGGTGTTGTTGATGATGATGATGGCGTAGATCTTTAAATAGAATTGTCCCTTTGAATTTACGATTTAAATTCAAGAAAGTAGAGTATTCGCTATAACCATAAACAAAGCTAAAGTTCAAACTCTTAAAAGGTAGCGGGAGAAGACTTGAGAGGCTTCTCCCACAGCCTGTACCTATGTGGCATGATGCTGTGTAAGCGCAGAGAGTAGCCTGGTCTTATTAGTACCCGAAAGAAATATGTACAATTAACGAAAGGGCGTAGGAAGTATTTCTATTTCGTTGTAAAATAAAAAGATAATATCCCCGTGTAAGTTTGACCATTAAAGACCGGGCTGCGTGTTGAGTGTACATAAAATATAATAAATAAATAAATATGCGCCAGACAACACACCAATGGTCTGGTTTCGTGGTAAGGAATTATCTTCCTTGTGTTACGAAGTACCAGACAACGATTATGACGGGTGCGTCTCCCATAAATACTTAAATACATGTAACATCCATGATTTTTAGGTACAAGTGTCCGTGCTCATCACACAAACATTTGCCCCTTGCGGGATTCGATCGAACCCTCGACGGCCAGCGTAATAGTCAGGAGCGCTAACCAATACACCAAGCGCGTCGTCGAATATAACATCTATCTGTACGCATTTCTATGTATATATTTTAAAACTGGATGTTTTCGTTTTTTTGTTTAAAGGCGCTAATCACAGGAATTATTGGTAAGGGTATAGAATATGATAGATAGGTAATTTATCAGGGAAGGCTATAGAAGTAGTTTAATGCGTGTAGGTATAGGCTTATAATTTTTCGCTACGATCTATGGGAACGGAGTTAAAATAAAACGCGCGTACGAAGTCGCGGGCGGGCCGCTAGTCTATACATATAAAAGGCTTTGTCCTGAATGACTGACTGACGGATCAACGCACAGCTTAAACCGCTGATCGTAGAGACCTGAAACTTGGAGAGTGTGTTCTTTGTATGACGAAGGGATCCGATAAGAAGGGATTTTCTGAAATTTCACCCCTAAGGGGTTGAAAAAGGGGTGCAAAGTTTGTATGGGAAAATGTGATTCCTTGGTCTGATCTACTTCAAATTTTGTATAAACATTCTTTAAAAATATTAACGAAAAATGTGTATCAAATTTTATTGAAATTTATCTTGTAACGGGGTTAAAAAGGGGTAGAAAGTTATTTTGGGGATGATTGGCTACGAAGTTAATATAAATACTCTTTAGTGCTTTTGCTTAAAATATTTTTTATTTCATTTTTGACAATCATTTGACATATCTGAGATACAATGTTTTGACACATGTTTGTTATTGATGTTGCTCTCTAGAAGAGATTTTATTCCTTAGAATAGTAAATAATATTGTTTTGTGTTCAAAAAGGGTAGGTATCAAGCGGTATGTGTCCAGTGTACATTGCAGATCGTTTATTCATATTGTCGGTGGACATTCTACGCTGCTCCTGTGGTCGAAGGGTGTCGAACTTTTCGTGGGGGGCCTATGTCTTAGCAGTGGACGGCTTTTGGGTGTTGTTGATGATGATGATGGCGTAGATCTTTAAATAGAATTGTCCCTTTGAATTTACGATTTAAATTCAAGAAAGTAGAGTATTCGCTATAACCATAAACAAAGCTAAAGTTCAAACTCTTAAAAGGTAGCGGGAGAAGACTTGAGAGGCTTCTCCCACAGCCTGTACCTATGTGGCATGATGCTGTGTAAGCGCAGAGAGTAGCCTGGTCTTATTAGTACCCGAAAGAAATATGTACAATTAACGAAAGGGCGTAGGAAGTATTTCTATTTCGTTGTAAAATAAAAAGATAATATCCCCGTGTAAGTTTGACCATTAAAGACCGGGCTGCGTGTTGAGTGTACATAAAATATAATAAATAAATAAATAAATATGCGACAGACAACACACCAATGGTCTGGTTGCGTGGTAAGGAATTATCTTCCTTGTGTTACGAAGTACCAGACAACGATTATGACGGGTGCGTCTCCCATAAATACTTAAATACATATAACATCCATGATTTAGGTACAAATGTCCGTGCTCATCACACAAACATTTGCCCCTTGCGGGATTCGAACCCTCGACGGCCAGCGTAATAGTCAGGAGCGCTAACCAATACACCAAACGCGTCGTCGAATATAACATTTATCTGTACGCATTTCTATGTATATATTTTAAAACTGGATGTTTTCGTTTTTATGTTTAAAGGCGCTACTAATGACAGGAACTATTGGTAAGGGTATAGAATATGATAGATAGCTAATTTATCAGGGAAGGCTATAGAAGTAGTTTAATGCGTATAGGTATAGGCTTATAATTTTTCGCTACGATCTATGGGAACGGAGTTAAACTAAAACGCGCGTACGAAGTCGCGGGCGGGCCGCTAGTAAGCAAATAAATAAGTGGGTTCTCCTCACACTGTGTGCATGCGTGCGTGCGTGCGCGCGTGTGTGTGTGTGTGTGTGTGTGTGTGTGTGTGTGTGTGTGTGTGTGTGTGTGTGTGTGTGTGTTTGTGTGTATGATCATTGTAAAATATGTACTACTACTATATGATCAAGTATTAGAAAGTGTTTTATGAATCATAAAAAGAGTAGGAACCGCAAGCTTACACATACCTATACTCGTCATATTTACATTGTTGTTACCTTATTTTAACGAGTAAAACAATATTTTTCACTGTTCTTGCTCCACAACGTTCAATTACACGTCACGTAATGTTGACTTATAGTGACTCATCTCGGCTCACGGGCTGAATATTGTATGAAAAATTACTTACTAAGATGAATTATATTTATACAGCATGAAGTAATTTATGTAATAATACAGCGCATTGCGTGCGTTCGAGTCAAAAATAGTAAGAACTTAGTAAATAATCTTATAAATTTATTCGCAAAATCAGTTAAAAGTAGAGTATTCACCACGGGAATAAAGGTGTCTTTGTCTAGGGCGAGCTTTGATCCTTCGCTACACTTACCTTTAATTGCTGTAGAACTCGCTATTTACTATTTTCTTTTTCTTTCTTTCTTTTTTTTAACATGTAAGTAGATTGATTTACATAAATTCACTTTTTTCGTTTCTTGAAGTCATTGAAAAACATTGATTAACTCAAAATTGACTCTTTACATCATTGATGTACCTCTCGTAAATGTATTATGTCTGTATTTTTATTTTACCTACCTATTTATCTCAATGCTTTACATTATTTTTTCCCATTTGAATTCCGAAGCTTCCAACAAGCGAGACGTAGAGGTTTTCCTTAATAAAATGGTATGTAGGTAATTTAAATTACCAGGGACAATAATAAGGGATTAAAATAGTTAGATACGGGATTGCTACAATGTACCTTATTATTTATGAGCTTCGATATTTCGGCACTGTTGCAAGCGCCATAAAAAAAGCGCCATAAATAGTGCCGTTTCGCGATCAGATACTGTCAGTGTTGTGTGTCGAGAAGAGATGCGAGAAAATAATTAAATTTATTTAATTCAAATGTATCTTATTTAAGCGATTGTTAACTTGATTTGCATGCTGTGTGCACTCGCTCTTGGAGATGCAACAAATCATAACCTTATGAATAGATACTTATATTTTGTAATGGTTGTAACTCTGTTGTGTGTACCAAATAAATAAATAAATAAATAATAGTGAGTTTGTGGACAATGGTACCGGCGGCGAGCGGAATAAACGACTTCGAAGGAGGGTAGACCGATATGTCTGCCAATAACAACCCACCCGCAAGTTCTCTTCAGTTACTCCGTGATCATGGCGCTTGCAACAGTGCCGAAATATCGAAACTCATAAGTAATAAGGTACATGGTAGCAATCTCGTATCTAACTATTCTAATGTTAGTGATCATGAAAGTTTAAAACAACATATTAATAATAAGGGATTTCCCACTTTTAAGTAGGTACATATTTTATTATTGTGAACAGTTTCACCAATAACAAACAAAGTTATTTTCCGGTTTGTTATCAAATTAATAGTATACCAGAGACTCCGTGTAAATTTCACAGTGCTCTATTGTTAACTGTGGCTAGGAATAAATTAAATAAAACTTAAAGATTATATTTATGTCAAGTTTGTTTCAAAACGTTTTTTAGGGTTCAACAAGTCCCTTATAATTTCGCCATGTCCGTCTGTCCGTCTGTCTGTCCGCCCGTGGTTCAGCTCAAAGACCTCTGGTACTAGAAAACTGTAATTTGGCATGGACTGTAAAATGAGTATGTATCCTATATCCAATCACGACGCCAAATGGTAAAAACGTTACGTCTCAAGTCATGTAGGGTATTTTTTTTCTAATCTATCCTTTAGTGTTGAGTATCGGTAGATATAGGTCTTTTATAATAATTATGAGTTTGCAAACATCATTTTTCGATTTGGCAACCTGTTTGTTAAATATTCAGTTTTGCTAATGTTTGCTTGAGTCCAGTGATACGTGAAATAATTACGGCAGTCCGTATCACGTTTACGATTAATTTAGAAGGAAAACTATCACGGACATTATGAGTAACAATTTACGGAATAATAGTCTACAAAAATAAGAATCAAGAAAATTTCTTTTTTTTTCAAATTATTACTCTCCGCAACTCGTTGAGGTACCAAATTGACCTCAAATACAGATTTCAACCTCCAAACCATCAAAAGACAACTGGTTGTGTCTCATACTTTCGGTCGTAATTATGGCAATCTTCGTTGACCTTAATCATGTCTTACGGGATATGTAAGGATAAAAATGCTAGAAAAGCTAGCCAAATTGATAAGGAACCCTTTGTGCGCTAGTCCAACTCGCACTTGGCCGGTTCCTTTGTAAAAATCACCCTTGTTTGACTTTAGGATAAAGATTTAGGTATAATGGCGCCTTTGATGAAAGATATGGCGCACGTTAAGGAGCCGCGTTAATTTAAACCAATAACAAAGCGGTCATAGTCTTGTTAAACATTAATCACGCAATTTATGTTAAACACAAGTCATTGCTATTTGTGGGTAATACCAATACGCGGTTGGTGACGTTACTTCTTTGTGGAGTTTGTGGTACTTATATTTTACTGTAGCGTAGCCTTAAGTCAAATATAAACACATGAAAATTAAATGTTCAGTCTTCTTCCAAATATGGAGTGGTGACCAAGGGTTTAAGAGGATCGTGTGCAGGCGCAGCGCAGCGCGAGTTTTCATACATTTCTACCACCAACGGTCTAAATATGCTTGCGGGGGAAAACATTTTCCTACCCGTAATCCTTTATGGAATGAGACGAATTTGGTCTCATTCGTTTTTATACATCCTGAACTACGCTTGTACGTCTTCGATTTTTTGTATAAAGGCTTGATTAGCCAAAAATGGACGAAATTCCGAAGAGATTTTTTAGTCAAAAAAGTGAATGTTTAGGTTCTTATATTTTCTGAAACATACAATATTTAAAAAAATAAAAACGTACGAGCATAGTTTTTCAAAATATCTCTAACATGTTGAAAAAGGTGAGAAAAACTGGCAACGTTTCCTTAAACGTTGCCACCCCTTGGTGGAAAACATTTTCTCTTTTTGTATGAAAGCTTGCGCGCACACGATCCTCTTAAGGGACTTATTTTACATACATGAGTGTTGTGGTACCACCATTAATGAATCTGATTTCCATAACACAAGTGCATTAGCTACTTACCTACTTTGAGATCAGAATGTTTATGATTGGTATCCAACATTTTAAATGATACTAGCGGCCCGCCAGCGATTTCGTACGCACGTTTTAATTTTACTCCGTTCCCATAGATCGTAGCAAAAATATTTATAAGCCTCTAACCATTAAATAAATTCACTATTTAACAATGTATCTAATATATTTTATAACCGGACCAATAGTTCCTGTGATTAGCGCCTTCAACCAAACAAACAATAACATCAGTTTTTAAATTATAGACAAATGTTATACCTTGTGTAGACTCAACACGTAGCCCGGTCTTTAATCTGGTCAAACTTACACGGGGATAATATCTTTTTATTTTACAACGTAATGGAAATACTTTACTCCTTTCATCAATCGTATATTTCTTTCGGGTGCTAAAAAGACCAGGCTACTCTGTGCGCTTATACAGCATCATGCCACATAACATATAGGCTGTGGGAGAAGCAAATTCCCTCAAGTCTTCTCCCGCTACCTTAAGAGTTTGAACTTGAGCTTTGTTTGAATTCAAAGGGAAAATTGTATGTAGGGATCTACCCCATCGTCATCATCAACACCCAAGGCCGTCCACTGCTTAACATAGGCCCCCACGAAAAATTTGCAGAAAAGTTCCAGGTCGGATACCCATCGACCGCAGGAACAGCGTAGAATGTCCACCAACAATATGAACAAACGATCTGCATACTACACTGGACACAGACCGCTTGATACCTACCCTGTTTCAACACAAAAAAACATTCTTTACTATTTTAAGGAATAAAATCTCTTCTCGAGAGCAAAATTAATAACAAACATGTGTCAAAACATTGTGTCTCAGATATGTCAAATGATTGTAAATAAAAAATATTTTAAGCTTAAGCACTAAAGAGTATTTAATTAACTTTATAGCCAATCATCCCCAAAATAACTTTCTTCCCCTTTTCAACCCCGTCACAAGATAAATTTCATTAAAATTTGATACACATTTTTCGTTAATATTTTTAAAGAATGTTTATGCAAAATTTGAAGTAGATCAGACCAAGGAATCACATTTTCCCATACAAACTTTGCACCCCTTTTTCAACCCCTTAGGGGTGAAATTTCAGAAAATCCCTTCTTATCTGATCCCTTCGTCATACAAAGAACACACCCTCAAAGTTTCAGGTCTCTACGATCAGCGGTTTAGGCTGTGCGTTGATCCGTCAGTCAGTCATTCAGGACAAAGCCTTTTATATGTATAGACTAGCGGCCCGCCCGCGACTTCGTACGCGCGTTTTAGTTTAACTCCGTTCCCATAGATCTTAGCGAAAAATTATAAGCCTATACGTATACGCATTAAACTACTTCTATAGCCGTCCCTGATAAATTAGCTATCTATCATATTCTATACCCTTACCAATAGTTCCTGTGATTAGCGCATTTAAACAAAAAAAATAAAACATCCAGTTTTAAAATATATACTTGAATAGAAATGCGTACAGATAAATGTTATATTCGACGACGCGTTTGGTGTATTGGTTAGCGCTCCTGACTATTACGCTGGCCGTCGAGGGTTCGAATCCCGCAAGGGGCAAATGTTTGTGTGATGAGCACGGACATTTGTACCTAAATCATGGATGTTATATGTATTTAAGTATTTATGGGAGACGCACCCGTCATAATCGTTGTCTGGTACTTCGTAACACAAGGAAGATAATTCCTTACCACGAAACCAGACCATTGGTGTGTTGTCTGGCGCATATTTATTTATTTATTTATTATATTTTAATGTAGACTCAACACGCAGCCCGGTCTTTAATGGTCAAACTTACACGGGGATATTATCTTTTTATTTTACAATGAAATAGAAATACTTCCTACGCCCTTTCGTTAATCGTATATTTCTTTCGGGTACTAATAAGACCAGGCTACTCTCTGCGCTTACACAGCATCATGCCACATACAGGCTGTGGGAGAAGCGAATTCCCTCAAGTCTTCTCCCGCTACCTTTTAAGAGTTTGAACTTGAGCTTTGTTTATAGTAGTCATAGCGAATACTCTACCTTCTTGAATTCAAATGGTGAATTCAAAGGGTTAATTTTATGTAGGGATCTACCCCATCATCATCATCAACACCCAAAAGCCGTCCACTGCTAAACATAGGCCCCCCACGAAAAGTTTGCAGAAAAGTTGCAGATTGGACACCCTTCGACCACGGGAGCAGCGTAGAATGTCCACTGACAATATGAACAAACGATCTGCAATCTACACTGGACACATACCGCTTGATACCTACCCTGTTTGAACACAAAACAATTTTATTTACTATTCTAAGGAATAAAATCTGTTCTAGAGAGCAACATCAATAACAAACATGTGTCAAAACATTCTGTCTCAGATATGTCAAATGATTGTCAAAAATGAAATAAAAAATATTTCAATTATAAGCACCAAGAAGTATTGATATCAATTTTGTAGCAAATCATCCCCAAAATAGCTTTCTACCCCTCTTTAACCCCGTTACAAGATAAATTTAAATAAAATATGATACACATTTTTCGTTATTATTTTTAAAGCATGTTTATACGAAGTAGATCGGACCAAGGAATCACATTTTCCCATACAAACTTTGCACCCCTTTTTCAACCCCTTAGGGGTCAAATTTCTAAAAATCCGTTCTTATCGGATCCCTTCGTCATACAAAGAACACACCTTCCAAGTTTCAGGTTTCTACGATCAGTGGTTTAGGCTGTGCGTTGATCCGTCAGTCAGTCATTCAGGACAAAGCCTTTTATTGTATAGACTAGCGGC
>OY757264.1:3203375-3293072 GCA_963584085.1 Pyrausta aurata
CACCAAATTAGTTCGAATAGAATCAAATGAGTTTTCCAAATCCTAACATAAGAATATTTAACAGAAAGACAACTACTAAGTACTTACGATCAATTGAAACAGCTACCACTACACATACCTAAGCCTATTTTCTTTCTCGTGTTTATCATCATCATCATCATCATCATTATCAGCCGAAGGACGTCCACTGCTGAACATAGGCCTCCCCCATGGCTTTCCACAACGACCGGTTGTGAGCGGTCTGCATCCAGTCGTGTTTATAAATGTATAAAATACGTTTCATTTAAACAATTAGAAACACGACTACCGTTTTGCAATTTGCCTAAAAAATTATAGTAACAGAAGATTTTTATGAATGACAGATCGACTATATACATATAAATCATTACCTTCTACACGAAACGTGCAAATTACATAACGGCAGCCGTGTTTCTAATTTGTTAATTATAAAATGTATTTACCCATTTTCATAGCTTTGACGACAAACATTGACAAGTAGCCCCGATTAGTTGCACATTTTTGCCACGGCATGCGCAGTGATCGTTTTCTTTTCCCCCACCATACACTCCGCACGGTCCCAATAAAATATAACATTTATCTTTACGCATTTTTACGTATATATTTAAAAACTGGATGTTTTTGTTTGTTTGTTTGAACGCGCTTATAACAGGAACTATTGGTCCGGTTATAAAATATGTTAGTTACATTGTTAGACAGCTAATTTATGAGGGAAGGCTATAGAAGTAGTTTAATGCGTATAGGTTTATAAATATTTTCGCTACGATCTATCTATGGGAACCAAACGGAGTAAAACTATTACGCGCGTACGAAGTCGCGGGCGGGCCGCTTGTCTATGTATATATTTATAAAAATGAATTGGTAAGTATTTGTGTTAGTCTCGCTAAAACTCGAGAACGGTTGAACCGATTTGGCTGATTTTAGTCTTGAAATATTCATGGAAGTGCAGGGAAGGTTTAAACGGATTTGATGAAATAGTATCGTTAAATAACTTTGCAACGGGGACGGGGCCGCCGAGGGCAACGAAACGATGTTCGCGAGGATCTACTAGCGATCATGGCGAACATCGTTTCGTATTGCGTAAAATAAATAAATAATATACATTTATTATAATAGCAAAATCACTTTTTGAAGTTTTGCATCGTATTGACGGAGGAAAATCTAAAGAACTCCACACTGCCTGCTTACGTCAAGACTTGTCATATAGGCTCATGCTGTTGGGCAGTGTGAGCCTATCTGACATGTGAGTCAGACCTTTAGCTAATGTAGTGATCAATTTTATTAACTTTTTATTTGTCACACAACAACAACACCATGCTTAATTAAGCTTACAAGTCATTGCCGACAGTGTGGGCTGTCCACTCGATCACTCGTTCCCTTTTAGTTATTAAGTATGTAATAACATTAATTCATAAGTTTTCTAAATCTATACTTAATATTATAAAGCTGAAGAGTTTGTTTGTTTGTTTGTTTGTTTGAACGCGCTTATCTCCGAAACTACTGGTTCGAAATGAATAATTCTTTTTGTGTTGGATAGTCCAGTTATCGAGGAAGGCTATAGGCTATGTAACATCACGCTACGACCAAAAGGAGCAAAGATATAGTGGTAAATGTGTAAAAAACGGGAGAAAGAAGTCACTATTCCACGCGGACGAAGTCGCAGGCAAAAGCTAGTTTTACTATATAGATTCTTGTTGTACGATAAATAAATAAAATTCATTATTTTATTAGCGGTTGTAATCAACATTATTTAAATTACCGATGCGAGTTAATAATATTTTTACACCAGTCCCTTTCATCCACAAATTAATGGACTCTAGATTGATGTTGATGGCTAGTCGTTGACACGTCGACAGCAGACAAATACCTTATCCAATGGGCAATAAAATAAGAATAAAATGGCCATTCTGACATTGGGTTAAGGTATTTTTTCTCCAAATCACGCATAATAGTAATAGTTAAAATACTTTGACTTACCTTCAGGTAATCATATCATTAAAAAGTTATGCAATCACCTCACACAATTGCTGGTGTCATTGACAATTAACTCCTAAGCGTTAAGGAGTTCCACCATCAGCTCAGAACCACAAAATGATGAGTCTGGCCTTAAGTAACCAGGTTTATGATTGCTAGCCGTAGTTATTAAGAAAACCTTACATAATTTCATCCCATTCACCATTAATAATTCAAGGTGGAATTCTGTAGAAGGGCATTGTATCTGTTGCATCAGATCATTAATAAGTTTTAAAGTCACCTCACTCAATTGCTGCTGTCATTATCACTGAACTCCTAAGCGTTAAGGAGTTCCACTATCAGCACGGAACCAAACTCAGATGAGTCTAAGTCATTAATATTTGTCAGAGTTAAAACTAAAACGCCTTAAAACGCTTTAAAACGTTCTTGTAAAATTTTTGGGTTTCCCTCATTTTCCCTCGAATAAAGAACCTCCTCCTTTTTCCAGTAGTTTTTGCATGATAGGTAGTAACCTATCATGCAAAAATAACACCTATACTACTACCAATACCTTAGCCTAGCATCATTCTCTTGCCCTGTTCCCAGTTTATCTGGGGTCGGCGCAGTATGTTTTACGCTTTCACACTATTCTGTCACTCGTCACTGAATAATCCACTCCTTTCACACTCATGTAGTGTTTCACACAGTCCACCCATCTCTTCTTCGGTCGGCCTCTTCCCTTCCAGCCTTTATACTCACTCATCACTCTTTTAGTTACATGATTTTCTTCCCTCCTCATTATATGACCGTACCAAGACAGACGATGACAAAACTTGTTTGTTTAAAATTAGTTATTAAATTAGTAAAAGATTTTTTCAAAGTTCAATTTTGTAATAAATGGGTTGATAAATTTATTAAGAACATAGAAAAGTATATTTTTTTTACTAATTTTAAATGCAAACATGTAAAACTGATAAATAGTCAGCTCCTTGATATAACTACAAGTCGTTTCTAATAACTAAGGTGTGTCTTTTACGGAACAGTAGGAACAACTGGGTTAATGAAAATAATTACATAAAAAGTTTTTATGTTAATATTTAAAGTTACTGTGTTTAAAATAACTACAAGTACAGGAAGTACCCAAAAAGTTCCAGAAACAGGAGTTTAGATGAGTTAACAATGCGATCCAAGTCCTTGTTTGGAACCAGCCATCTCTCTAACCTACATCGTGCCTTGTCTCCACACTTCGGTCACTGAAGGCTGTCTTGCATTGTCTGAAGCCTTACTCCGTCCGTAGTGTACTCAGAAAATATTGGGCTTACTGGAAAAAAAATAATTATGTTCAACTCGGATATTGAAACTATTCAACATAATATTTCTACAATAGGCAAGGCGAAAGATTTTGAAATCCTCTTCCGTAATGCAGATAACCATCTACTGTTTACAACAAAACCTTTATTTCGGATTAAATTCGTAATAAATTTAAGATTTTGGAAATTGAAAGCCATTTTTATAATCATTTTTAAATATTGCGCGAAAACAGCTCGCCGTGTCATGGCGTCGTATGTGACGTCATACTTACGTAAACGTGAAATTTGTTGGGTGTCGTTATTGATGTATTTTTGCACTGAGGCACTGCACACCACTTATAAACTTTAGAATTCATTTTTAACACAAAAAATACGCAGTGTTTGTTAACTTTGCTGTCTAGCTGCGTGTTACGAGGGCAAGCCTCTTACGTCATACGGCTACGTCACCTGTTTTCCCATTATTCATCGGCCCGATTGAGCAATCCCAAACACCAGAAAAGCTGAATGGACATTTTCATCGACATGGGTGATCTCAAGGAACCCTCCGTGCCTTTTTGCTCCAACCGGGGAAGCATCTGGACGTCTGATCATCGAGATCAATTAGTTATAAAACACTTTATGTAATTCTTATTAATTACTTATTAATTAAACTTATAATTAATTAAATTTGTACTTTTTAAAAATCCTACCCGACGGCTCAATTCCGTAATTGGCGCAGTCGGTAGGATTCTCGCGGTCGCGTTCGTGTACGTCTAGGAAGATTTCCGAATTCGTACGAGCCGCCCGTGTGGCTATCGCGTCACAGAAGAGAATCCAGAATCTACGCGAAGCAGCCGTCGGAAGGTGAAAGCAGAAAGCAGATCCAGCAGCGGTGCAATCAGAAAATCGATGGCCCAAATCCAGCTGAGTATGCTGTTCCTGTGAGTTACAATATTTTATTAGATACGCTTTCCTATTGGATGCCAGCGGTCCCTTTCCTGTCCCAATAGTAGGTGTAAATTACTTAAGAACATTTTTTTTTTAAAAGGCTAGAAATTAGTTATCAAAATTTTCTTTCCAAGGAAAGATAGGGATATTAGGCCCAATACGCGGCGTGATATTCCCCTTTTACATTCTAGAGAACTAAGATTTCATAGAAATATAGATTTTAGTAGTTTAGTTAGTATTGAGGAAGAAGAAATGGCCCAACAACAGTTAAATCACGATGCGTCAGCCATCGCTCAGGCACCCGACCTGACCGACACTATCTGGAAGGCGCTGAGACTAGTTCCAGAGTTTGATGGAAACTCAAATGTTTTAATTCGGTTCCTAAATTTGTGTGACCAATTGATTTTAACTTACGCCAACTCAGCTCCGGGAAATGATTTGAATAATGCAGCATTAATTAATGGAATTCTTAATAAGATTACCGGCCAAGCCGCTAAAATGTTAGCGACAAACGGCATTCCCCGGGACTGGCATGGTATAAGAAGTGCACTTATTAATAGCTTTTCGGATCACAGGGATGAGTCCGCCCTATATACAGATATGTCTATGCTATCCCAAGGTTCTGATACTCCTCAAATTTTCTACGAACGTGTTCAAAGTTTACTGTCTATTATAATCACGTACATAGAGCTACATGAAACGTTAGAGACTACAATACAAGCAAAGCGTGACCTCTATAAAAAATTGGCCCTTCAGACCTACACTAGAGGCCTAGCTGAGCCTCTTGGCTCACGTGTAAGATGCATGCGACCTGAAACCTTGCAAAAAGCTTTAGAGTTCGCCCAAGAGGAACTTAACGTGCTTTATCTCCAAAATAAAGTCGGAAACTCTCAAATTTCTAAAAGGCCAAATAGTAACAGCAATTTTAACGCTTTTAACGTGCCTCTCGAGCCTCCTAGGCAATTTAATTTTGCTATGCCAGGCACACGCCAATTTAAGCCGTTTAATTATCAACCGAATTACCAGCCTCAACAATTTAATCAAAGCTTTAGGCCTACTAATTTACCACAATCGCATAACTATAATAACCAACAAGGACCTTCAAGGACGCAACAAATGATGCGAGCCTTGCCGCGATCAAATTGGTCTACAGGCTTTAGAATTCCACCCCGTGGTCCTACACCGGCCTATCAAAATTATCCCAGGCCTATGAGTGGAGTGAGTCATCCCGTGGCCCGCGTATTACCACCTATTCCCCAAAACACGCGTCAGCAAATTAATATTAATGATTGCAACCCTGACAATACCTACTACTATTCGTATACTGACCTTGATGACAACCAACAATACTCGTACACACACTCTGAAGACTCAGAAAACTATTTTACACAGGAAGAAATCCCTGACAGCAACTGTAATGACCAGGATTTTACCAAAGTCCAGCAGGACGACCACCCAGAATAGAGTTGCACCTCCAAAATAAAAGACAACTACCTTTTATACAAATTTCTAACCCACCTTTGAAACTCCTCGTAGATACTGGAGCAAACCAATCCTTCATAAGTCCTGAGGCCGTGGAAAATTTTTTTTCAAACTTTCCATTAGATTATGACCCCTTTGTAGTAACGAATATCCACGCAACTACTCAAAATGACTATTCCATCACTGTTCCATGTTTTTCAGAATTACGTGACCAAAAACCCATAAAACTTTTTATTTACAGGTTTCATGAATATTTTGATGGATTAATCGGTCTAGATCTTTTAGAGCAATGGCAGTCTAAAATTGACCTTAGTACTCATATTCTAAAAACCGAGTTCGCGGAAAACCCTATACTCATGTATAAATCAGGCACAGTTAATTTGTTTGAAAGTGTAATTCCCGCGCAATCGACTCAGATTATTAGAGTTCCAACTAATATCTCTAAAGGCGAAATTTGCGTAGAGTCACAAACTATTTGCGGTTGCAATATTTCTGACTGTTTTTCGACCGTGCAAAATGGTCAAGCCTATATTGAGATCCTGAATCCGTCACAAAACGATATTATTTTTAGCTTATCAGAGCCGCTTCAAGTTCAAGTATTTCACGAATTCTCCGAATTATCTCAAACAATGAATAGTGTGACTCACGGATTCGACACCTGTCCCGAGCGTTTCCAAGAAATTTTGCCGCGGTTGCGCACCGATCACATGAATGCGGAAGAAAAGGCAAATTTGCTTACACTTTGTAAGGAATACCCTGACATATTTTACCTGGAAGACGAACCACTGACTTTCACAAATAAAATTAAACACCGAATTAAAACCACAGACGAAATTCCTGTTCACAGTAAAACTTACCGTTACCCTTATGTACATAGAGAAGAAGTAAAATGCCAAATAAAAAAAATGCTCGACCAAGGTATAATTAGACCCTCAACATCAGCCTGGAGCGCGCCTATATGGATTGTTCCAAAAAAAACAGACGCCTCCGGTAAAATCAAGTGGAGATTAGTCGTAGACTTCAGAAAGCTTAACGAAAAAACAGTAGACGATAAATACCCCATTCCTAACCTGACAGACACACTAGACAAATTAGGTAAATGCCAGTATTTCAGTACCCTTGACCTTACAAGTGGATTTTACCAGGTGGAGATGCACCCTGATGATATCCACAAGACAGGATTTAGTGTAGCAGACGGCCAGGGACACTTCGAATTTACACGAATGCCAATGGGACTCAAAAATAGTCCATCTACTTTCCAACGCGTCATGGACAACGTCCTGCGGGGTTTACAAAACGTTATTTGTGTGGTCTACTTAGATGACATATTGGTCTTTTCCACATCCCTTCAGGAACATATGATAAATTTGCGCAAAGTATTCGATAGGCTCAGAGAATCAAATTTTAAAATTCAAATGGACAAGTCGGAATTTTTAAAACACGAGACTCCGTATCTAGGCCATATCATTACACCACAAGGCGTAAAGCCTAACCCCGATAAAATTTCGGCGATTTTGAAATATCCCATCCCTAAAACACCTAAACAAATAAAAGGCTTTCTTGGACTTTTGGGATATTACAGGCGATTTATCCCTGACTTCGCCCGTCTCACAAAACCCCTTACAACATGTCTTAAAAAAGGAGCAAAAATAGCGTTAACCCCTGACTATGTACAATGTTTCGAACATTGTAAGACCTTACTGACTAATGACCCGATATTACAGTACCCCGACCTCTCTAAGGATTTCATTTTGACTACAGACGCCTCTAATATAGCTCTAGGAGCAGTCTTATCCCAGGGTTCCGTAGGCTCTGACAGACCAGTGGCTTACGCATCCAGGACACTAAATGACAGCGAAATCAACTACTCCACCATCGAAAAAGAACTTCTCGCGATCGTCTGGGCTACAAAATATTTTAGACCCTACTTATTTGGCCGCAAATTCAAAATTGTAACCGATCACAAACCATTGCAGTGGCTTTTAAACCTAAGAGAACCAAATTCCCGCCTAACGCGCTGGCGTCTTAAATTAGCAGAGTATGATTTCACTATCATTTATAAAAAAGGTAAAATGAACACAAACGCAGACGCATTGTCTCGCGTCGAAATTCATAACGAAGAACTAGACTCCGTTATGGTTAACGTCAGTGACTCTTCATCTACAGTGACCGCTCCCGACGACAGAGCTATCATCAGCCAATCTTCAACTGACACTGCACCGAGTCTGAGACCGCTGAGCAGCCCTTCACCCCTAAACTTCCCCCACCAAAATGACTTACCTGTCCTAGATCTAGTAGACGGCGACCTACCTAGTCAAATAGATAAATTACCTGTTCAGGAAGACTATCTAACTTTCATGGAAAATCTGGAAACCAGTACAGCTCACACCAGTGTAGAACACCCAATCCTCGATATACCTATAACAGAAGATCCATTAAACAAATTTAAAAGGCAACTAATAATAAGAGTGAATGTTAACCCTTGTAGTGCAAAACCAAAAACTACCATTCCATTCGAAACGTTTAGAAAAACAACTATTCAAATTTCAGAAAGTAACCTCGAAGAAGATGTACTATCTATCGTTAAAAATCACATTGATCCAAAAATACGAACAGCTATTTTAATACAACCACTCAGTAAAATGTACGAAATTGTACCAATTCTACAAAGAACTTACAAAAATGCCTCCATGAATTTATTGCTTGTAAAACATGAAATCCAAGATATTAACGATTACCTTAACCAACAGGATATAATATTAAAATATCATGAAGGAAAAACTAACCACCGAGGCATTAATGAAACTTACCTTGCGCTATCTCAGCGATATTTTTGGCCCAAACTAAAAGATAGTATAACTAAATTCATAAACGGGTGCGACATATGTAATCGTTCTAAATATGATCGAGACCCCGTTCGACCAAAGTTCCAAATTGTACCCCCTCCGTCAAAACCGTTTCAAATAGCACACGCAGATGTTTTAACTATAGAACAAGAAAAATATCTAACAATAATCGACTCGTTTTCAAAATATGCACAGGCTTATAGACTTTCGGATTGCACGGCTCCGAATATCGTTAAAGCTCTTTTAACCTTTTCTACTCATCACGGATTCCCTATGTATTTAGTAACAGACCAAGGCACAGAATTTACAAATCAAGTCGTCAGCGAATTCCTTAAATTACATAAAATACAACATCATAAAACAGCTGCTCATGCCCCAAACGAAAACGGTATGATAGAACGTTTCCATAGCACCATCCTAGAACACATCCGACTTTTAAAACTGCAACACAGAAATGAACCTTCACAAAATCTAATGTCTTACGCAATTATAGCCTATAATAGTTCAATCCACAGTTTAACTAAATGCAGACCGTTCGACCTTCTTTCAGGACATTTTGACCCACGAAACCCGACTGACTTAGATTTATCGGAACGACTATATCAACAATACCTACAAGAACATCGGAGTAAAATGGAAACGGTCTACAATATAATACATGACGCATCATTTGCAGAACGCGATGCGATAATGGAGCGCCGTAACCTTGACCGCGAAGTAATACCACAGTACAACCAGGAACAGAGGGTTTACATTAAAAATCCCGGTGCTACACGACAAAAAACAGCAGCTCGTTATACACAAGACAAAGTAGTCTCCAATTTACCTATTCATATTTACACGTCTAGGAAACGAGGCCCAATTGCAAAAACTCGACTAAAACGGACTAAGAAAACTAACGACGTGACATTGTTACAGGACCCTAATAACTGCAGTGAACCTAGACCGAGTACAAGCCGGAATGCTGACGCTAGACACGATCCGACTTGACGACTTATCAAATGGTCCCGGAATCCTTCCTTTTAAACTTGGTCCCACTAAAATAATATCTCATGACCACACATTCCTTCAGGAAATTGACCTAGAAAAGACCCAACTACAGATTGACTTATTGATGACTCAATTAAACGACATTGCTAACCAATTGCCTAATCAAAATTTTATTCTATTCAAATATCAGTTACTTCATCTATTTGGTAAACTTAACAAAACATCATTGCAATTACAGACTTTCGAGCCGAAGCGCGTTAAAAGAGGCCTTTTCAACCCATTAGGAACTTTTATTAAAAGCATTTCAGGGAACCTAGATAACGAGGACGCCCTGAGATTCGAAAGTGCCATTAAAATTTTACAGGAAAATGACCATGAACTATCTCTCTCTATGAATAGGCATATTAGTCTGTATAAGCAAATGACTATCCAACAGACTCAAATTTTAGATAATATTACAGCTAACCAAAAGAAACTAGAGAAAACCATCTCTATAATAAACAACGCATCCATTACGGATAGAAATCAAATATATCATCTTACTCAGCTTTCTCAATTATTTAGTTTAGTAACTGAGAACATTCAGGATCTTTTATCCGAAATAAGTAGGTTAGAAAACATAGTAGCTTTTAGTCGCACAAATGTAATGCACCACTCTATTTTAAGTATTAACGATTTAAATAATATGTTACGCCAACTGAAAAACTTTTACAGCAAAAGTGCTCTATTAAATTTAGATATTAGGTACTATTACGATCTAATTACGTTAGGGTCGTATTATATTGACAAAAAAATTGTTATTGTTCTTAAGTTCCCAATCATGTCCCAAGATACCTATGACTTATATAGACTCTGTCCCGTCCCAAATAGAAACTCGAATATTATCCTTCCTCCATTCCCATATATGGCATCCAACTCCCAGGAATTCGCGTACTTGGAGGCTGAATGCCCGAAGATTGACACCTGGCACATTTGCAAACAGCAGCTCAGCCACCAAACCCGTACCAAAAAGGATTGCATCTTCAACCTCATCTACAATCAAGACGCGACAGAATGCCACCCCACTTCTATTTCACTGCAAAAAGAAGCACTCTTGGAACTAGATAGCCAGCATTATATCTTATCACTTCCCAATAAAATTAAAGTACAATTAACATGCGCACAAGAACAACATCAATTCTTGGAAGGCAGCTACTTAGCCACTATTCCCCGAAATTGCAGCATAATAACGCCCGAATTCACAATCGTCAACTTAGATGACAAATTCCAAGGACAACCTGTCGAAATCATGACGATCCCACGTTCAGAGCCGATGTCAGCAGAATTCGAGAAACAATTTCCACACTACAATCTGACAACCATTGATTTAAATAAATTACACAATATTCAACATCAAGTACTTATGGACTTACCTGGAAAAATCGAAACAATGGACTTATCAAGTATTTATCACACTACTATACCTGCATACATCATCCTGTTATTAAGTACAGCTGCACTGGTTATTCTCGCATACTACCTTAAACGCCTGCGTAAGCGAGTCGTTGTAACTCCGAATCAAGACATCGAATTAACTTCGGCAGTTTCATCAGCATCAATTGAAGATAGAAAAGCCGCAACATTTGCTCTCAATCTTCGCAAATAGTTGCTCGTCTAAGAGGGGAGGTGTTACGAGGGCAAGCCTCTTACGTCATACGGCTACGTCACCTGTTTTCCCATTATTCATCGGCCCGATTGAGCAATCCCAAACACCAGAAAAGCTGAATGGACATTTTCATCGACATGGTTGATCTCAAGGAACCCTCCGTGCCTTTTTGCTCCAACCGGGGAAGCATCTGGACGTCTGATCATCGAGATCAATTAGTTATAAAACACTTTATGTAATTCTTATTAATTACTTATTAATTAAACTTATAATTAATTAAATTTGTACTTTTTAAAAATCCTACCCGACGGCTCAATTCCGTAATTTGCGCGTAAACAAATTTCATGTTTACGTAAGTATGACGTCACATACGACGCCATGACACGGCGAGCTGTTTTCGCGCAATATTTAAAAATGATTATAAAAATGGCTTTCAATTTCCAAAATCTTAAATTTATTACGAATTTAATCCGAAATAAAGGTTTTGTTGTAAACAGTAGATGGTTATCTGCATTACGGAAGAGGATTTCAAAATCTTTCGCCTTGCCTATTGTTTATATTGTTACTATAGAAACGAAAATAACGTCACACCAAATACGGTACATTTCAAAGATGGGCGATTGTTACTGATTTCAATAATCGAATGGTTTGATAGTACTAATATTCACAATCGAATACAGAAACCATCGATCGCTAGTTTGAACAATCGAATGAAACTACTAGTTTCATTCGTTTACTTTGCCATACAAAATTGGTCTTTTTGGTTTAAGAAATAAAGTCCACTTTTAATAAATTGTTATTCGAAAAAACAATCGGATGAAAAATGACTAGAAGTTCGATTGTTAGATGATTCCATTTGCTACACGAAAATGAATAATTTTTAGTATAGAGTTTACTTTTAGCTAAGGATTTTAGTATATATATAAAACTAGTAGAAATAAAATTCTAATAGAAAGAAAAGTCATGAAACAAGAAGACGACACGTCCTTCTTTTCAAATTCGAATGAATTGTAAGGCTATTCGAATAATTCGAATGACTCCAACAATCGAATAATTCGAATAATGTCTTCACAATCGCCCATCTGTAGTACATTTATTCAACGTAGTTTAATATGCTTCCATAACCGAACTCTTTTTATTTTGCCTAAGTTCCAAGAGTTCAGGGTTCCATTCACATGTTGGCGGAAATGAAACTTTGTCATATTTTTTTTTCTGGTAGTTTTATTTCATAATTGTTTTATTTTTTCCATTTTCACGTTATTTTTCATTGTGGAAAATATTTATTTCAAGTTTATGATGGTTTCAACGTCTTTTTATTTTTTTAAATATCAAAAAATGTTGCAACGGCATATTAAAAAGGCTTATAATATTTCAAAAATAATAAAAATATCGACGGAAAAATATTTATGGATCCTGATTCGAACTCCCACCCTATGATTTAAGGTAGTTTGGGTGTTGAGCCAACTGAGAGTGATGCGCCGCGACGAAATTTGCCTATATTAGTACATAGGTGTTTTACGTAATTAAGTACGCGTATAAATTTACAAAAATTGACATAGGTCCGGCGTTCGCAGTGGCTACACCGGGTATGAAAAATTAGCATCTTCTCTCTGTCATTGGCGCAAACGGAATAACTACAATAAACAAACTCTACAAATGAAGCAAATGTCCTCAAGAATCGGTTCATTAAATATTACTTTCGTGTGTGGTCTAATTACAAAGTCCGACACAACATAATGTACACCCGATTATCACCATAATCATCAATGCGTCACCTTAAACCATTACTTGAGTAAACGTACTGTCTGTGTCGTTTTTTATTGCATGTTCGTTGTAATTTTTTCTTTCGCATTGTCTATTTGACTTAAGCTGCCTTTTGACTGTGGGATATAATATATTAATATAGGTATATTACAATATATTTTATATCCCGAGATATATCTTTCACCCGTTCACACTATGGGATATCTTTCTTAGTTTTGTATGGGACTTTCCACCACCACGGGGGGCGGAGGGGCGTGCGGGGGGCGGAGAATATATCTTTCTCGAATCGCTCCAAAACATATTATAGCTCGGGATATAAAATATTATATTTCTCAGTGCGAAGGGTTCCATTGTAAACTATGGTGAGCGATATCGGGTATATCTCGGTATATTATTTCCAAGTGAATAGGCAGCTTTACATGTAAAAGTGAAAACGCTTAATGCTAGTGTGCAATAGAGTAGTGTGTAATATTTACCCTACATGAACTATCAACAGCTGTTCTTTTCCTCAATAAAGAAAATAGAAAATAAACTATTCATCATCATCACGAATCTGAGCCTTAGTGTAAACGTTTTGCAGGGCCGGCAAAATACGCGTACTTATACGCGCCAATGCTGATAATGATAGTGAGCAACTGGGTGTTCTTCGTGCTGACAGCTGTCAACATCTGGCAGCTCAGTCGCGATAGGAACATGCTGAGATCCGCCGACTCCGCAGCTTCGGGATCACAGAATGCACAAAAGAGCAACAAAATGAGGTACCTCCTTACCCTAACCTAACCTTTTTTTTGGTTTCGCTGGAAAATGCCTAACGCATACCTGCCGCCCTCAGGGGAGGGCAGTACGCAATCACTAAAAACCAGCGGCGTTCTCGGGAGTTAGATTTCGGTCACGACTCACGAGTCAGCGACATAAGCACACATCCGCGGCCTCTCACTGACTAGACCGACACACGGTCTCACCCGATCTGAAGAAGGTAAACGCCCCTGCCTTCAGCGCCGAAGGAGGTTATCCTCCGGCTTGATGTCCCGACGATGAACTCATTAAATGTAAATACAATGGTATTTTAATACTTACTTTCTTGGATATAATGTTTTCACGAGACGATAATAGACATTTTCTCAAAAAAAGAAACCATAAGAAAATTAGTCTCTGTACTACATTACAATTTTATAAATTTGGAAGTATACTAAATAATAAAAACATGTTACCCTGGAATGATGGGTTCTTTTTTTTTCTTGTTCTTCTTCTTCAAATGACGTTTAATTTAAAGAGGACAAGAGGACTTTTATTATTTATTTATTTTATTTATTGAATACTAATTATTAATGTTTAAAAATTTTTGTCCATATTTCACTTCTGAATTTTAAATTGTCCGATTTTTACTTGTAAAATGTCACATTTTTTTTACTAATCTTTTTCACCAAACCAGCTGCTCAGCGCTGCCAATAGGCAGCACTGGCAGGGTCGCCATGCAGTGATGGGCGTTGGGAGAGCGTTTAAAGAAAGACTGACTGCGATCTAAGAGCCGTTTATTAATACATTTGATACTTATATACTATTGGAGGAAGTGAGTGTGCGTGTAAATATATCTAGGTGACGCGCACACTACAATGCGTAGAACGCAGCACACACCATCGCGCCTCTTACGGCCATTCCCTATATCCATTCTATCTGTGGTTTGCCCTACTAGAGATAGAAATGTTTATCTGCCTTTAAATTTTTTGTCCCTATAAAACTTCTGGCAGTACGAACTAGACGAAATCCTATCTCTGGTCGAGGATAGCTATCTACCTTTGACTATAGTTTGCATATAGGGAACGGTCGTTAGTGGGAAGCGGACGCCGTGTCCACGACCCGAGGCACAGGGAGGGGCATGTGTAGGTGCTGTAGGTTCCTCCTGCGCCCAGTACGCCTACGGCGCATAAGGAGTGCAAGCTAGCTTATGCTAAAAATTTTAATATCCCTCACGGCACGGATGTGTTTATCAACATTCTTTATTTTGTTTACGCGACCGGCGGCGGCCTAGTTTTTGGTTTACACGGCGTGTGATTTTCCATTTTAAATAGGTATACCCAGTTACTAAACTCGTATTTACGAGTGCAGTTTAGCAGGAGTGCTATTTTTAAATCGCTCGCGTCAATATTCCGAGTGTTTTACGTTCGAAAGTCAATGAAAATCACGCAAATGCTACAAAAGCGAGTTAACCTCTCTCTACTTACCGACCTCAAAAAAAGTAGGTTATCAATGCGACGAGTAAATATGTAATATCTTTGGAAATTGATGATAATTCAGTATGTTGATCTATGAATGATTCCACGCACGTGTGCAAAACTGCGTAAGTGATTATTCCAATTTAGTGTACACGGTATAAGTTTCAGAAAAAACGGTCTAGTAGTTTTTGGGATACGGAAAATAACTAGAAATAAATGGAATAAAAATACTTTGGAGTCTTTGCATGATGTTCGTACACCTGTTTAGTGTACGTAAGTGGAGATTATGCACTTTTAGGCGGAAGACAAATGAAAGAAGAAAGAAATAAAATGAGTTTATTAATTTGGGACATCACAAACACACACACTCACATTTTCATTTAAACGAGTTCACAAAACAAATAACATACATAATTACATCACGAAATTATTAAATACAAAACAGAAAAAAACATAAGCATATATATTTTTTTTTAATTTCAACTTATTTTCAATTGAACATCAAACATTAATCAAAAAAAATCACATGTCATATTCACACAAATGATCTAAAAATATGGCTCCTAAAAATAGGACCCCCTATTTTTTTATCACTAGCCTCAATATGGCGTGTAATTTTCGTTGATACATTTTTCATGTTCGAATAAAATCCACATAAAAATAATTTTTTTAGACTCAATTTTGTTAGTACTTGCGTCAATATTTTACATGATTTCCATTGCTTTTCATGACAACCAATCATGGCTTTTTGACATTATTTTCCAAACTTCAAACAACACAAAATGAATCATGTCCTCAATATGCTATTTTCAGACTGATGGTGTACCTAAAGCTGTCGGTACTGATGGGGCTCAGTTGGATCCTAGAGGTGGTAAGCACCACCACCCCAAACTTCCGTGGCTGGTACATCTCTGACTGCTACAACGTGCTCATGGGTGTAGTGATCTTCTTCATCTTCGTCTGCAAGAGGAACGTTATCAACAAGCTGAGGAACAGGTGCTTACATACCGCTAACTACAAAAACAGTGAGGTAGACAATTTGTTTTTAAAGTCGAACCAATAATGGACCAATGCTCATATCGCATGATGCCAGAATCATTTGGTTTTGGTTCTGAGTCTGCCTGTGACCACGAATGCTGTTAATCATTCGAAACGTCTGACGTTTAATTTCAAATAAATGTGCGTGTATTAAATCCGTAAATGTTTAAAAGCGGATTTTCATGCAGTTACTCGTACGTAGGTAAAACAGCTTTTTATAATTAACCGTTGTCGCCATTACCAATACAGAAAACATTATGCATAAAATGTTCTAAATGTTTTTTTTTTTTTAATGTTGTTAATACAGTGACTAACCACTATAATATGTTTGAATATATTTATAATGCAGATTATAAATTTACAAAAAAGTTATTGTGAAAAACAATTTCAATGCACTTTTTTCGTTCGAATAATATCTCACTAAGTGATAAATAAGGGTCTTTATAAGAACATCACCATCTATCCTAAAAAAACTTTTCCAACGGACAAACAGCCACCTTCAAATTCATGTACAGGCACTCTATTTTTTAATCACTCGCTTCAAGATGGAAGTGATTTTCGTTCGAAGATGAATTAAAAGTAAGTAGGAAATAACTCGTTTTCAAGCGAAAATTACTCGTAATATTGATGCGAGTGATTCAAAAATAGAACTCCAGTTCTTCGTCAAGAATATTTGCCTTACATCCTGTTATTATATTATATTAATATAAACATTTCTTCACAGACTTTCTGTCATTTTATATTAATTATGATAATTGTTTTTTGTATGTATTTAAGACTTGTTTGATGTAATGAAATGAATGACATACTTTGTTAAAATGTATTTGACATGGTGACTTTAAATTAAATATGAGAAGTTAATTATTGTCAAATAAATGTGTGCATGCTTTTTGGTAATGGCTAAATGTGCCGAAAATAAAATGAATTGTAAACCATTCGTGTGTACTGTGTACCTACCCCGTTTAAACGCTAATGATCCTTCAATTCTATTCTGCAGGTATACGAACTTCAAAAACACACCCTCATCCAAGTCAAAGAGTCGATCCCGAAGTACGCAGGAGGAATCACATACGCAGAGCACACCTCTACAATCGAAAGAGGACCACATTGAGTTGTCAAATATAGCAAATCCGAAGACCTAAGTGTCCACGTACCCTTACTGTTTTACCGCAAAGACGATTGTGATCGGTGGCACAAGATGGATGGACAAGGATGTAAAGGTAAAGTCCGATTTTCTTTGCTTCGCGAATATTGTCGACAATTTTGACGAGACATTTAAATTGATGAAATGATTGAATTTAAATTATGATAAACATAAAACTCACAACCTACATAGGTAATTCATTGCTGAACACTGAGATCTTTTTACATCGAATTGTTATCAATATTATTCACTGATATTATTTTAAATGTTATTAAATAAATGTTTACAATATTTGCCAAGCAAAGAAAAACTGACTTTAGTGCAGTGCTACGGATTCGTCATAAATGACAATCACAGTGCTTCTGGACCGACAGCTTTTTTGGTTTGTTTGTGGTTATGCTTTATTTACATACTAGCAGCCTCCCGCAGTTTCACCCGCGTCATGTGAGATTTGCCATAAAAACCGTTTTGTACGTGTCGTGTGTCGTGCTATTTAAGTCAACTCATCATTTTCAGTCCTTATTTCTGTATCAGGATTAGGTCTCCTCGTACATTTGCGTCTCAAAGCTGTGTTCTGGGTTATTTGTGTAGGTCGATAAAGCCTCTCGCTGTAAAACAGCTAATTCGCTAACCAGGGTAGTCTTCTGCCCCGTTCTCTAGGTAGGTTTAGGAATAATACAGATGATGATGGTGATGATGATAGAAGAGCTACTCCCAGGTCACCCAGGGTAGCGTTAAGGTAACGTTAGGACTGTAGGTAGGTGGTGTGGATCTACCATTATTAATTTTCTATTGTACCTATGTTAAAAACTTGTGTAGATAATAATATGGTTGTGTGCTCCTGGTGTGAGTGCTTTCAGTGTTAACTGTGTCCATTGGTCAGCCGCTATAATGCAGGTCACTGACGCTATGGTTCTTCGTTCGTAGTACCCATTATTTATCGCTGACACATTGCAAGCGACTTTTTCATACTTTGCTTACGATACGATACGAAACTTTGAGCAATCTCCTGATAGACTCTTTCTGGATTATATGATAATCTCGGCATTTTCATCTCTCGCTGGTCCATATTTTGCAGATAGTTATTTTTCTTAAAAGTTTAAAATTCTACGCCATTATATCATAGCCGGCTTACCAACGTTCTCTTAGTTTAAATAGCTTTTAAGGATCGCAGAAGATGCCTGGTGACTTCTATTAAAGCCAAGCTGTATTTGTGGGATGGTTAACATCATTGTGAACATAAGCGTCAGTTTTTCTCATCGACTCGAGATATTTATGGTGGTAACATAATATGCAGTGAGGTGTTTTAAATGAATGTGTTGCAGCTCAAACTTACATTGCCTTCAAAGTTTTGCTCCATGTACTCAGTCTTGTTACGACCGATACGGAGTCCATGTTTTTCAATTTGAGTGACCCATTGATTAAAAGCTTCCTGTAATTCATGCATATTTCCGTAAAGTAATGTAAGTGTCTCGCTGTAAATCATGCTGCCCGGGGGCGGGTTCTTGTATTTCCTTTGTTATGTACCTTTTTTTTTAAGGTGGAAAAAATGCATTGAATTGCATACCCTCCGCTTAGCCGGACGGAGGGTTATGTGGGGCTCTCCTCTCCAGAAGGGAGAGGCCTACCCACTAAAATAACCACCAGTTCCTTCTCGCTGTGTGTGGTGAACTTGGTGTAGCCAGGCCTTCCCCAAACGTTCACCGCACACAGTTTTTGCTCGCCACGGCGAGCCCATCTCGAGCCATTTAACACCATTATATCAGGTCAACCTAATCTAACTAAGCAGACAATGAACAACAGTGGACATAAGGTGATAAGGGCGTTCTATAAAGTCAACTACTACCAAGAAAATAGCAACTGTAGTATTGAATCAACCGAATCAACCAAATCACGCAATCAGGCCGGCCAGCGCGTCGTGCGTGTCGCTCCGTCTATGAGCGCATGGTATTTTAAAACTAAAAGATCTCCTAAGATAATTATTGGAATCCAATGGTTTCAATGGCATTTATGATCATAATTGAATGCTTGTGACCAATAAAGTATTTATTTGGATAAGTATCCATACTATGTTCATAAAAATACCATGGAAAATAATGCATTGTCGTAAATTAATTTTTATTACCATAATAAAGGTTATAGTGATCAAACCATAAGAGATTGGTACATGCTGTCGCGGACTTTTCTGTAGAACTTTTTAAGGCAAACATTTATGCGATAAATTTCATTGATATAACTCTTATAGTTTAAGCAGCGTACGCAAAAATAGCTCGAAAATTACAGATTTCTTCCGGCTTCATTAACATTCATCGTCATATCTTCACTATGGAAACACATATCTTTATGAAATATAGCCTATATGTTATTTTAATGTATAAGCTTCATTTCTGTAAAGTTTCATCAAAATCTATTCATTAGTTTTTGCGTGTATTAGTAGGATTACTCGTATCTAATAATAATTCATACGACAAACTTGTATAACGCGGTTATCGGTCATCTTATGAATCACCTTATTACGACTGTGTAAACACTATTCGTGTCATTAGATCTTAGCCTACAAAAAGCTGAATGTAGTGAATTAGGCAGGCTCTTTTGTGTGCAACATTTTTGTGTGCAAATATCCACTGTCCATATTTATTTCCAGGTTCTTGTGTCTGTCATCATTCGACCACTACTCCTGGGAGCCGTCGTTCAACAGAAGCCGCTCCAACAGCACCATGACAGAAACTTCCAGCATCAGCCAGGATACCCTTCTGCAAGTCAGCATCAACCCCAAAGGATCCTCCAACTACGCCAAGGAGAGACAATTCTTCTGAGCTTTGTCCATCACAAGAATTGTTTGCATTTTATGTATATTTTTTTAAGTCTGTCAATTTTGCATGTGCATACAAGAAATGCATGTGCTGACGCCAAAAATCGAATTGTGCTATTAATAATGACAAAAGCTCTTAAATATATTTAAGTAGTTAGTGCCTACTTTATGAATGCCATTTTCGCCCAGCAATATCATTTAAGGATACTGTTGAAGCTACCAGGTACCCTGGTTACATGTACTATGTGGGTTTAATCTATTGATGGATACAAAACTGTCTGCGTAAGCGCTGTGCACAAGAGAAGCAGTGGCTAATTTAACTGTGCTTGTATTCTTAACAAATATCCAAGTCCACATGTTTCCTTTTGTTTACAACGCCCTTCGCCATCTATATCTAGAATAATTTTTGTCTATCATTTAATTTTGACCACCGCCGTTCAACAAAAACACTAGCATTAGCCAGGAGAACCCTCAGCATCAACCCTAAAGAATATAAGGAAGGGCAATCTTCTGAGCTTTGTCCATCACAAGAATTGTTTGCCTTTTCTGTACCATCTCGAGAAATGTATGTTCAAAATATCGAAATGGGCTACCTATTTTTTTTTATTCCTACAAAATTCACAGCTCTTGGTACAAATTAAGCTTATCTTACATACTAAACTAATAGCCAATAACGAATTTACTTTTTTTAAAACAGAGAAAGTAAATCAAAAGTTTTTTTTTTTTAATCAAAAGTTGACATGGGCAATCAATTACAGGTTTTATAAAGTGCGTGTGTATACTTGCTAATAATACCTACTATAAAATTTACTTATTTACTCGTTGACTAAGTATTTAAACCTAAATTTAAATGGATTTATTACATATTTATATATGAATTCTATATTTTTAAGTGGATACAACTGTTTAACTGTTAACAATTTTAAACACTTACTTAAAATTGTAAGAAATCAAAATAAAAAATAAATAAAATCTAAATTACAATTATTAATTTACGATCAAAGATCGTTTTCGAACGAAAATCACTCGCCATCTTGAAGCGAGTGATTCAAAAATAGGACCCCACCCCAGGGACCCTATTTTTGAATCATGCGCGTCAAGATGGCGTGTGATATTCAATGATTAAAGTCGAATTTTGTAATTAAAACCAGTTGTAATCTACACAGGAATCTACACAGAAAGAATGGTTTTTCAAATCCTGAAAAATCATTGCTTAATTCTGTGAGTACTCACGTCTATATTTCGCGTGGTTTTCGAAAATAATTAACAATATAAATATTAAATAAAATACTACAATGATATAAATATTCATATTCATGTTATTATATTAAAATAATATTATCAAATGCAAAATCTGAATACAAATTGCAAATTTGACAGTTAAGCAGAGCTGCCTAACTGCCAAAGCAACATCGCAATACGCACGCAATACTCTTAGCAAATCTCCAAGCCTATCTATTTGCTCTAATCGCAATTCAGCATCAACCCCAAATGATTTTCCAGCTAGGTAAGCCAAGGACAGACAACTCTTCTAATCTTGTTTTTTTTATCCGAAATGGGTTTGCTCAAGAGCAAAACATATTAGTAAGAGCTCTTAACTCTAGCCTAGACTCATAAGATTTCCATAAATACTTGTCGCAGCTAGCAACACTAAACGGAACGCCAGCGCGCCCTCTAGCGGTGTTTCACGTCAAACAAGGTTTTGGCGCGCTCGGCAGAGTCGTGGCGGTCAGCGACGCTTCATCGGAGCTCACTTTCGGTCGAGTCGTCGTGCTGTGAGGATCTACGTCACGGAACTGCCCTGCGTCACGTTTAGTGTACCTAGTGCTGTAAAGTAGATTGTTGAGATGTTCTTTATAATTAAAACACTTGAGTGAATAATAAACGTGTTTACTGAGAATCATAAATTATCAACAACAACATAGACAAGGAATGTAGCATAGACTATAGATGACAATAGTGATGTGATCCGACGCCAGATGTCTATACGTTACATCTCCCTTTTTTTATATAAAAACTAATAACATTGCAAGTCTACAAACAACATTAATTGTATTACAAAATTACAATACACTTCTAATTATATTCAACTCTAATGCCTTTAATTTCGAATGTATACAATTATTATTGTTTTTGCTCAACTTATGTTAAAGTAATATGTAAGATTACAATACTCATTTATCATTACACAGCAAAACTTTTATAAATTATGATTCAGAAATAAAGGATCTAAAGATCAAGTCTATCTATTGGTTTAATTATCCTACCAAACCTTGATGACCGGGGCGCTATGGCTGGTTGAGCTGGGCCTGAGTTCTGCTCATGACAGGGAGTGCTTGAATACAATGATTGTGTGGGTACTGGGTCTGTCTGAGGAGCAGCTGGTGACTGGGCCTGTGCTGGAACCTGCTGTCCTTCTGGGTCACTTGCTAATTTATTTTCTGGTACTACTACTCTGTCACTAGTTATGTCTGCTTGTGTCTTGTGCAGATGACTGAAGTTTCTTCGTAGGATTTGGCCTTGATCTGTTTGGATAATTACTGACCTTGGTAAACCTTCAGGCTTTTCTACCACTCTTGCCCCTTCCCAATGTCGATGAGCAACTTTGTGTCTTACTTTATCATTGATTTCAAAATTGCCTGGTTTTTTAGTATGTTTATTACTGTAGTTAGCTTGCTTTTCTCTTAGTCGTTTTAGTTCATCTGTGACTCCTTGTATTATTCTTGGTTTTAGGTTATTATCACTGGTAGGTATTTGAGATCTTGTAATTCTGCTGAAAAGCCGTTGGTTAGGTGACCCTAATTGATCATTTCGTGGTGTATTTCTCCAATTCAATAGAGCGAGTTGAACATCTGACTTGTCAATACTGCATTTTCTTAATATGTTCTTTGCTGTTTGAACTGCTTTTTCAGCAAGCCCATTGCCTTGATGGTGATGTGGACTGGATGTGACATGATTAAATCTCCATTCTTTTTGAAAGATCTTGAATTCTCTGGACATATATTGTGTTCCATTGTCATTTTGTAGTACTTCTGGTACTCCATGTACAGAAAACCATTTCTTAAGTTGTTCAATTACTTCATATGATGACTGACTTTTTAACTGTTGAAAATCTAAGTATCCAGAGTAACTGTCACAAATTACTAGGTATGTTTTTCCTTTCAACTCAAATAAATCTGATGCAACTATTTGCCATGGGAGTGTAGGTATCTGTTTAACTAGTACTGTTTCTTTAATGTTGTCTTTTTGAGTTTTTTCACAGACAGAGCAACCTTTGACTAATTTCATGATATCATTATACTGTCCCTTCCAGTACAGAAATTGTCGTGCTCTTCTCAAGCAGCTTTGTATTCCTAAATGTCCTTGATGAATACACTTCAACATTTTTGGTATTTGTGATTTTGGAACTACAATTTTATCACCTTTGTAAATAATGCCTTTATAATAGCTTAGTTCTTCTTTAAAGTTAAAATAGTGTTGTAGTTCCGTAGGAAGGTCATTGACATTATCTGGAAAACCTTTCATTATTATTTTAAGAAGAAGCTGTAAGTGTGTATCTTCTCTTGTGGCATTAGTCAGTTCTTCTTTAGCGTCTAATGACATAGGTAGTATGACAGCAATTTTTAAATTGTCTTCTTGCTCATATTTTAGGTTGGATGCATCACAGTCTCGACTAAGAAAGTCTGCTAAGGGTATTTCTGTACCCTTTTTAAATAAAACTTTTGGTGAGTATGGTGCAAGATTGAACATTATGCGTTGTAACCTCGCTGGAGCGGATTGTATGTTTTTTTTGAAAATTATCTCAAGTGGTTTATGGTCTGATTCTACTGTTAGATCTTTACCATATATATATTCATGGAACTTCTTACAACCGAAAAGTATGGCAAGTGCTTCCTTTTCTATCTGTGGATAGTTTTGTTCTGATTTGGATAGCGCTCTAGCTCCATAGGCAATTGGTTGTCCATCTTGAAGAAGTGCAGCTCCAAGATTTTTTGAACTGGCATCTACACTTAAAGTCACAGGCTTATTAACGTCATATAGTCCGAGTACTGGCGGATTTTGAAGTACTTGTTTTATTTTGTGCAATGCTTCTTCGTGATAACTCTCCCATATAAAGCTCACATTTTTATGCAATAAATCTCTTAGTGGATCTGTTAGGTCGGACATGTTGGGAATAAATTTGTTCAGGTATGTAACCATCCCTAGTAATCTCTGAAGTTCTGTTTTATTTGTTGGTGTTTTCATAGCTTGTATGGCTTCAACTTTCTCTGGGTCTGCTTCTAATCCGCTAGCTGAAACAATGTGACCCAGGAATTTTATTCTTTGTGCCTCAAGAATACTCTTGTTTTTATTAAGTTTGAAACCCGCTTTATTTAGTTCTTCTATTACCTCACCAACAGTTTTGCGTAGTTCTTCTTTGCTTTTAGCATGAATAAAAATATCATCGATTGCTACTCTTACATTTCTGAATTTACTAAGTAAGTTTGTCAAGATTTCTTGGAATATTTCAGGTGCTGACGCTACTCCGAACGGTAGTCTCTTGAAGGAATATCTCCCCCATGGTGTAGCAAATGTTAATACCTTTTGTGTCCTTTCTGACAGCTTAATTTGCCAAAATCCTTTTGTGCAATCAAGCAGTGCAAAGAATTTAGAACCTTTTATATCAGCTGTAATCTCTTCTAATGTGGTAAGAGGGAAATGACGTCTCAGAATGTTTTTGTTTACATCTGATGGATCTATACAGATTCTTAATTTGCCTTTTTGTCTGACAACTACCATAGGGCTCACAGCAGGAGTAGGTTCTGTTTCAGGTTTTATGACATCCAACTTCACCATTCTGTCTAGTTCTTGTTTAATCTCGTCTCTTATAGCATGTGGAATTCTTCTTGGCGGTTTAATTTCAAGTTTCGGGTTCTCTATCAGGTCAATATCATACTCATAATCCTTGTAACAGCCTAAGCCTTCGAATATGTCTTCTGTGGATTGACTTTCTTTCAATGTTTTGACTCTTGCTATAAGTCCTAATTTTTCACAAGTATCAAGTCCTAGGATTGGTGTAACTTTTTCTTGAACAACTTTGAATACTATGTTAGTTTTTTCATTTTTTATTTTACATAGTAATTCTGCTTCTCCTAGAACTGCCATTTTATCATCTGTGTAACTTATTAAATTTCTTGTTCGGCTTGCATTCAATTTAGCATTAGTTTTGTCCATCAAATGTTTCGGTAGCACATTACATTCTGCTCCTGTATCTAGCTTAACGGTAAACTTCACATTGCCAGCTTGTATTTTTTCTGTCCAGTTTTTCTTTTCACCGCTACTTATAGCAGATATGTATACATCGTCTTCTGAGTTTGAGCTTTCTTCTAATAAATTCACTCTATTTTTCTGTTTTGTATCATATTTCTTCTTAGTTCTGCACATTTTGGCATAATGTCAGTTCTTATTGCATTTAGTGCAAGGTTTGTTGAAGGCTGGGCATTCTCTGCGCTTATGCCTCATACCACATCTTTTGCAGTCAAAATCTTGATTTTGTATATTTTTCACGACGGAGATTTTGTTTTTGCCTTCAATCTCATCGATCTGTTTGGATGCTTGCTCACTTGTTTTGCATATTGTTATTGCTTTTGTCAAGTCCAAGTTGTCTTCTGTAAGTAATTTTTCTCTCACTTGACTTGATTTGATTCCAAACACTATTTTATCCTTCAGCATCTCGTCAAGTAAACTGTCAAATTCGCATTTACTAGCTTGCGTTTTTATTCTCGTCAAAAACTCGTTGAATAGTTCGTCTTCATTCTGTTCTATCTTGAAGAATATGTATCTTTCGAACGATATGTTGGTTTTCGGCGCAAAATACTCTTTGAATTTGTTTTTTATGACTTGTAGGTTATTTTTTTCTGTGTCATTTAAATTGAAACTGTTGTAGATTTCAATTGCATCTGGGCCTATTACAGCCATAAATGTTGCTGCTTGGACCTCAGCTGGCTTTTTATCTAGTTGTATAGCAGTGGCATACCAGTCAAATTGTTGCAGCCATTTTTTCCAACACGTCGATTTATCAGAGTCGATTATTAGGTTGGCTGGCGGCTTTATACCGGACACTGCGTCGTTCGTAGACATTTTGCACGTTAGTAGCCACTTCTGACACCATGTAAAGTAGATTGTTGAGATGTTCTTTATAATTAAAACACTTGAGTGAATAATAAACGTGTTTACTGAGAATCATAACGACACCTCCTACGCAAAAGTCTCTAACTTGAAATCGCAAATTTTACAGGAGAGCCGATCGAAACTTCAAATGCCCACTGTGCTCTTACCCTTGAAACTATCACCTTGAAATTTGGCATATGGGCTGTTTTTGACAACTGTATTCAGATTTTTGTGTTGGTTTTATTGAATTATTTACAGATATTAAGATATCACACTTAAAGAATTATGCGTCGGATTTAATAAGTTTTTTTTTTATTCAAGTGTCAGTTACAGAGTTTTGCTTCGGAAAAAATATCTGATAAAGTTAGTAAGTGGCAAATAGGTAGTTATGTAATGGAAGTATGGACGTATTTTATTTTGTAAGTGGTACTTAATGATTTATGAATAGAACGAGATATTTTTATACTTATAGATACATAGTTTTGTTAGTATGAACTTTGAAGTCTGGACTATGAAGAAGGGTTTCCGATCTAATTGAGGGCTGCGTGGGAGTCTTGTGGTTTTATCAATGTGGTCTAGAATGGAGCTATTAAAAACTCTGTAGGACTGGATGGTGACACTAAAATTATCAAAGACTACGTGGGTACTCATATCAAGTACTGGAACGCAATAAAAGTTTTTATAGACCAAGACGAGCGACACCAGCGAGATCACACATAGTGGTAATTGGGGTCAAGATTAAGAAAGGAAAACCGCTTAAGTATTTCGGCTTGATGGACGCTGGAAGTTCACCGCCCATTTTGAAAGTAAGCTGCTAGGGGCACTGAGCAGACTAATGCCGAACATTGGTGGGACTGCTGCCTGCTATTAGGCGCTTTTTTGCCAATATGGGTGCTCTGCGGTCCATGGCGTTAAACATGCCCCTATTTACAAGGACAGCAAAATGCTCTTGCGTAAAGTACAGCGCATTGTAGCGCTGAGAGTAATATCGTACAGTAGCGGAAAATGCAGCTGCTGCCATGGCCGTTTTGTAAGTTTAGCCCTCGATGCCGAGGTTTTAGCCACCGTCTTTGAGTGGCGCGAGAAACAAAAGTCTCTGGACTTAAGGCCAGAACCCCGAGAAGTTGAGGTGGAGCGCCTCAAACTGAAGGAGACTGAAGCTTATCAATTGTAACGTGGGCACCGCATTACACATAGACAGGTCATAGGTTCTGTTACATGTGTTATATAAAATTCTTTAGGCATGTTTATTATTTATGTAACCATTTACATAGCTAAATGAACTTATTAAAACATAGATTCATATGGTAATAAAGTTTATTCAAAATGACCCCCGCGATTTTGAATACAGGCCTTTGATCTGCGCGGCCAGTCGTCTATCGCAGCACGAACGAGGTCCATGTCAATATCGGCGGCTGCCTTAATCAAGGATGCCTTGAGTGACTCTAAATCAGGATGAGGCTTTGAGCAGGCCCTTTCCTCTAAGTGTTTTCATATCTTGTAATCTAACGGACTCAAATCTGGACTGGAGCCAGTCTTCGTACCGGATGAAGTCGATTTCACGCGCACCAGCCAGTCTTGTGTGCTTTTCACTCTATGAGCTGGCGCAGAAATTTGTTGGAATACCCAGTGCCTGTTATTAAACATGGTATGAGAAACAGGTTCCACAAGATTTTTGAGGACTGTATTTTGATACACAACTGCATTAGTTTTTACGCCTTTCTCACAAAAATGCACTTCAGTTAAGCCCTAATAAGAGACTCGACTCCCTACCAAACCATGAGCGAGAATGGAAAATGACATCGTTGGACACGCGGAATACGGTTGCTCGCTACTTCACTGTTGCGTACGTACACTTTATCATTTTGTTTGTTGTAGCTCTCTTCCACGGTGAAATTTTTTTCATCCGAAAAAATCATTTCCCGATGCTTTTTTCCCGCGTACCGCTTCAACAAAGCGCGGCATCGCTTCATTCTCAGGTCCAATAAACGCGCGTCCAAATGATGTTCTAATTTTTTCGATATTCCCTAAGTCTTCATTTAACACCCTTTTCACCGTAGTTCTGCTTAACCCCATCTGAAGGGCCAACAGTTTCTGCTTACCTATGGGATTTCTTGGAATTCGCGCCTTCACAGTTTTTCTCACTGCTGGAGTGCTAAAAGAGCGAGGGCGACCAGTTCTTGACCTGTCATCTACAATATACACTATACTACGATACATTGAAGACCATTGTATCGTTTTATGGAAAGATAAACGAATCTTTTGGTTATATTCAAATTTTTCAGTAAGTCGAAAATCTGAATTGGCGCGTAACCGCAACGATGCTACGCAAAAACCGCGACACGGTCTTCTTTAAGTGTCCACTCCTATAAAAAAATCAGGAAAATTCTAAAAAGTACACAATTTATTATCATGAAATATTTAAATTTGAATTCAATAAACTTTTTTGTGGCCAGCATTCTAAAATCAAAAGCTTTTATTGTGTGACAGAACTAATGACCTGACTATGTATATTTGCTCGCTGCTATACTTTGCTCGAGGGATGTGTGAAGCGCCAACATGAACGCCTTACACACCAAGCTACTAATCAGAGTTTAACAGGCCACGACTGATTTGGCAAATACCTGCACCGCATCAACAGTGATCCAGAACCAATCTCCCAGAAAGAGGCGGCGAGAGGTAGCGAAAGGCTTCAGCCAACGCACCGATGATTCGTCGCCGACTTCCTGGGAACCGAATAAGGCTTGAAGCCCTTCACCTGTTACTCCTAGATGGGTCTCGAGAGGTCGACAAGGTCATGCTGCTCGCTAAAGGAGACCCATGACGGTGGTGTGTGTGTCCCATACGCCGTCAGCTGGATAACGGGTGAATAATTTTCTCCTGAATACAGGTGGAGCTTGCAAACTACGAGTCACAAAGGCGAGGCTGCAAAGAATGAAGCTGAGCTAAGGATTACCCGTAGCTTCCCCCTCATAAATGGCATCGAAAAACACTGACTGTTTTTTAGTGGATACACATGTTGAGTTTTGAGTGAGATCAGAAGATCTCACTAGCAGAAGCTAACTGATCTTCCGTAACATTGACACCATCATTTTCAAATATGTAATTATTCGGCCAAAATATTTTCTCTTTTTCTGAGAAGTGTGGAACAGGTGACTCTGAAAAAGTAATATCACTTCCGGGGGCAAGCTAAAATTTGTTTTACCACGTAAGTATACTTAAGTGTCAGATACAAAATATATCGAATTAACTTATCCGAAGCAAAACAACCTAAGTGATACTTAAATAATATTTTTTAAATAAACCTCCAATGCATAAGTGTGTAAGCGCCAATTAGAACCAAAAGTATAGTAAAGCCATCGGCGCATAAGTCTGTAAGTGTCAGTTAAAGCAAAAAACATTATAAATATTCCGTAGCAGAACTCTTTAAGTGACAAGCGTCATTATGAATTACGAAACATAACTCTGTAACTGGTCTAGTTACGTGTATTTGCGTCGGATTAGTAGAATTTAATAGATTGCCGTAAGTTTTACCTCTAAATACCACAAAAAACAAGCAGTGTACAAAACTTTATGTTAGTACAATATTAATACAGGGGAAAAATATTATAATAAATCATCTCATTAAACTTACTCGGATTTTGTATTTAACTGGAACCCCCCACATTTGTATTTATTGTCATTTGGACCAAACAAGTGTTTTTTAGATCACCTTGAATTGTATCCTTTTTGAGCACATGTTTGTATTCACTGCCTAGCCGTTTTTTTTCTTTTAATCACATTACACTTGAGTGCACACTTGCATCGTAGGCTTTCCGGTGCGATACTGACGAAGTGACAGATATCCCCCCCGGTCCGCTTCAATACGCCCCGCGCATACGCGGTTAACTAACAGCTAGGCAGATATGCAGGGAACACTTTTTCTAGATAGACACATATACAACTGCAAATTACTAATATTAATGAGAATCTAAAAAAAAATTGAAGTCCACCTTATAAAACTGACCTCGGAGAACACAAAAATACTAAAATCGTATTTCTCGATAACTAACAGTTACAGAGTTTTGCGAGGGAGGTGTCGATAAATTATCAACAACAACATAGACAAGGAATGTAGCATAGACTATAGATGACAATAGTGATGTGATCCGACGCCAGATGTCTATACGTTACAAGTGCCTACCTAAATTAGAATCAATAACGACTGTTTGTGAAGTCTGCAATAAAGTTTGATTAATCATCACGTCTATCTATTTGCACGATCGCCTATTTTGCCCACATGATGTCTGATGGTTCGGTTAGAAAATCCGTGATGATCCTACATCAGAAGTGGGATCATATCGTGCAAATGAGATTAAAGGCGTGCGATACGCGGGCAGTTCTGTCAACGAAGTTTTCATCGACGGCGCAAATCAAGTGCCATGGGTGTGGCAAACTCTGGCACCAGCAAGCAGCATTCCTTTCGAGGAAAAACGAAGCGGGGAAACCAACATCGCCGACTACTACGAGCGTCCATCAAAACCAGAAACTCGGCGGCAGCACTAGTGGCGCACGCGGCTACATCGCCAGCCGCTGCGGCGCCGGCGGGTTCGCACTGCGTCTGGATCATTAAATCATTTGGTGAGCAATATCATTTTTGATTCTAGTGCCCAATGTTCGTTTAAAAGAAAGCGTAGATAGTAAATTTCAAGGCAAACTTTTTTAATTGGGTAATTTCTTTAGTTGCTATTGGTGGTAAAAATGTGAATAGTATAGTAGGTCTGAGTCAGGTAGAAATAATTAATTTCGCGATCGAGAATAATTATGTTCCACGTTTTACCCGATGCTTTGTTACGTAATTCGCGTAGTGAAATTTTAAATGGTCGTGATATTTTAAAGAACGGGATTGTTGTAATGTTGCGTGACTGCGGATGAATTCACGAGTACCTACATTTACGAAAAATTTTGTAAACTCGAGTGAATTGACGGATTAGTGTGCGTCTGCGAATAATGTTGGTAATATCGATACTGATGTTTATGCGGATTGGTTAGTGTGTTCGTGAATATTTAAAACAATACTATGGCTTTTTAATAACTGTTTTTTACTACCCTTAATGGTAATACTGGCGACTACTGGCTAGTTGCAGATTAGATTAGTGGGCCTTAGCCGTACGATACAAAGACGTCCTTTTCGAAGTTATGTGACTTTAAAGATTGTTGTTAAAATAATATTATCTGCCTCCATCTTTTTACTACAGGCTCGTGTTAGGGAAATGCCAGAAGGCCAAGTACCGATTGAGATTGTGTTGGTGGTAATGAGATAAATGATGATTCTGAATCTAGTTGATGCACAGGTTCACGATTCGATGGATCGGAGACTGTACCAGAATGTCGTAGCCGTAGCCTAGTAGAAATCGGTGTCTGCTCTATATGAGTAGTCCGTGGGTAGGCGGTGGGCGGCAGTTCTGGGTGGTGCCGTCGGATCTTGCCTTGTAGCGAAGATCATAGAATCAAAGGTAGACTGTGGCTTCCCGTGGGGAAGAATGGTTACTGATGATTGTGTTTGAGCTATTGTGATAGCTGGTGATCGCGAATGTGCAACCTGGTGCTTAAAAATGGATGGTTTTAATGTGGTTTTTAATCTTAATGAATCTCAATGGTGCTTGGACTTGGTGGTTTAGCTTTTGTAAAAACTTCTAAGGCTATCTGATTTGACATTTTGTTAGATTTGAGAACTTAATATGATGCATACCGAAGGTTTTATTCCTGGGAGGAAATACTTCAAAAGTAGGGTCAAAAGCAGGATTGGCCGAACGGAAACTGTGCTGGTTTTTCTTCTTGTTACAGATTAACACACGAGGACGTGTGTCTCTCAGGATGGCCGTGTCGCAGCTAGCAACACTAAACGGAACGCCAGCGCGCCCTCTAGCGGTGTTTCACGTCAAACAAGGTTTTGGCGCGCTCGGCAGAGTCGTGGCGGTCAGCGACGCTTCATCGGAGCTCACTTTCGGTCGAGTCGTCGTGCCAAAGAATATTTGTACTCAAAAAGAGAAGAAGCACCACTAGGAATAAAAAAAAATACCCCTACGTTAACTGTCAATTTTAGTTTCTGCGAAGTAGGGACAGAGTGCGCCACTGTCGCAATGTAATCATTTGGCGGGAAATTTGAAAATCTACCATTCTGTTTGTGGCGGGAAATTTAAAAAATTAGAATCTGGGCAGCGGTGGGGTTCTTTCTTATTTAAAGTTTTTTTTTCATTCATTCATTCATTTTATTTCGAGCAAGTTTAGATGCAATAAATTACGAAGTTTTGAGGAAACGTCTATTTATTAAATTATGATTGAAGCCAAACTGCACAAACTTGCTCGAAACAAAACGAATGAACATTTACACGACTGCAAAAAATAAAACAATGATAAAGATTTTTATTTTTATTTTTAGATAACCTCCATCCACAGACCTAATGATACCTAGTCACGTAATAATGCGAACTTTTACTAACCTCCGTTACATATGTGACATAATAAACGAAATAAATAACACACAGAACAGGGTACTTAAAACTATTGAAGTCCTTTCTCATAATGTGTCTCAGTAAAACTGGCACAAAAGTAGTCACTCACAAGTTCACAACACAACACCGTATGGTAAGTACACGAGCCTTGAATCACCCAAAGAAGCAATACGGAGGAGACGCAGGTCTTCAAATTTGGATGAAATGAAAAACTTTGGGGAAATGTTCTCACAACTGTTTTCATTCAAAACAAATGTCACATTTGAATTACCTAAAGATGTTGCCAGTTACAACTAGGAAATTCTACTTAAACGTCTACCAAATATTTTATTGTACGAAAAAAATTGTTGTTTTTGCAAAATTATTGTGTGATCTTTATTAATCACTGTAAAACTTAGGCAGTTCGTTGAAAATTTTCACAGTCTTAATGATTTTTGAGTAATTTAGTTATTATGAATCTACCATGCATTTAATTCGTACAAATAGTGGCCACACTTAAACTAGATCAACTACTATAATTTTGTCTATGTGTGCGTGAGCTCTCACCGACACGAAAGTGATCACCCCCTGCGTCGTGCTGTGAGGATCTACGTCACGGAACTGCCCTGCGTCACGTTTAGTGTACCTAGTGCCTACCTAAATTAGAATCAATAACGACTGTTTGTGAAGTCTGCAATAAAGTTTGATTAATCATCACGTCTATCTATTTGCACGATCGCCTATTTTGCCCACATGATGTCTGATGGTTCGGTTAGAAAATCCGTGATGATCCTACATACTGAACAATTGTTTAAATCAGACATATTTGCCAACGAGTTAATGAAAAGAAATGCCTTTTTTATCAGTTGTGCTAGTATTTCATTTCAGTTACGAGTATATTGTATTTATAGATAATCAACCCAAAACACACGATAAAAATATGAAAAGAAGAGGCTTACAAGTCAATATTTCTTCTTCTAGCTGAAAATAAGAGCAACTGTCGTACAATAGATAAAATAATTAATTAAGAACTAAAACTGAGCTTCGACAGAAAAAAATCCAAGAAAAGTAAATATTATTTTTATCAGAAGAGATTTACCGTTGATGACCTTTAAAATGTCTTAGAATTTTGAAGACGTTAGTTTATACTCAGTAGCCGAACACTCAGGCAATTTGCCTGTAAATAATATAATATAGGTTTAGGTAGGACCACTTATAAATTAAAGGTAAATTGTAAGAGAAAAATAAAAACATTGATTAAACTAATATAAATAGCATGCACTAGTTTTAATTAAGCCTTGGTAGATATCGTCAATAAATATTGTAGCTTTTAATAGAGAAGCCCATCTCACTAGACTCCCCACTACATTCAGTGACGATTCTGGAGCTGTATTTTTTAATCACTCGCTTCATGATGGCGAGTGATTTTCGTTTGAAGATGAATTAAAAGTCAACGAAATTAACTCGTTTTCGAACAAAAATCACTCGCCATCTTGAAGTTAGTGATTCAAAAATAGAGCTCCTGTTCCGTGATGACAAATTGGCGAGTATAAACCCGCCATTAAATAAGCATTTCCCTAGTGTTGGGTAGCAGCAACATCAGTACTGGCAGAAGTTAAAGTAAGTATATCAGGAAAGTCTTATAACTATAGGTAAACCGCTTCGTTGAGACTTCGCCTGCGGGGCACAGGGGCGCGGGGGGAGGCCAGGGCAGGTGGCGTGAGAGATGCTGGCGGCGAGGATACACCCGCCCGTGCCGCTCACGCCTCCCCCCGCGCCCCTGTGCCCCGCAGGCGAGGTCTCAATTTCGCGGTCTGCCTATAGGCATTAAGAGATCGGGAAACCCCCGGCTCTTAAACTGCGGTGTGGAAGGCAAGAGTTATTTGGAGTATTTATTTTAAAAAAGCCCACTGATAAACTCCTAGCTACTTAATTTAATCAAGATGTATCGAGGGTAGGTAGTAGCTTTGCCGCAAGCATGCTTTCAAACAAACTATGTATTTTCTGCTGTGTGTCGGTTGGTTTATCAGTAGGCATCGAGTACATAATAATGTCGCAGCATATTGTATAGAATCGGACATTTGAGAAAATCTTATGAAGATTGCAGAGGTCCGATTCTCATGAGCTAAGTGATGTACTACAGTTTTATAAAGATCATCATGATCTATCTACAATAAGATAGGTATGTCTAACTTTTACTGTTGTGCCAACGCCGGTACCAATAAAGCCAAAGTATTTTAAATAATTATCCAAATACATAACGTCGTAATCAGAACCAGTACATAACTTTTTTAATAGTTCAAATTGGATATATCAGTATTAAGTTATCAAGAGATATTAACAAAATTAAAAATAATGAAACAAGAGCTCTCTTAGTGACAAGCGTCTCGCTGTACACAATGGCGCCCGCGCAAAGTAACGCCTGATTCTATTAATTGTTAGAGTAAGTATAAATATATAAAAATAAATATAGTGAAGCTTTATCTATCGAAAAACACGTCCTACGCTTGGGACCGGACCAGAGTATTATTAATACGCGCGAGCGAAGTCGCGGGGGTTCTCTAGTATTATAGATTTTATTAAAGATCTTTATTTCGGCATCCTGTGTACTTACGGAAATAATTCTTACAATTAAATAAGGTATCCGATTTTTTTGTTTTTTTTTTCCAGGGTTTTTTGCGTAGTCGTAAGTCGTATTTTGCCAATATCCTGCTACACAACCAGACTCAAATGGATTTTATTACTGGATTTCCTAATCAGTAAGATTTACATTGTATATCTAGTCTTATAAAACACATGCCGGTATTTTATTTTAATTCACAATTATTATTTTTCTGTTAATTAGACTCACTTTTAGGCCATAATGTGTGAAATACCGTGCGTATGTTGACTTGTGTATGTTAAATATCAAATCAAATCAAATCATTTATTTGCTAAGAATACAGTATACAATGATGATTATGTATGATTTGATTTGATTTGATTCGATAATAGATCCGTTTCCTTGTAGCAACAAGTAGGAGTTAAGTTAAATTAGGTGTTGTTCGGCTTCACGGTGTATATAAAAAACATCCACGAAGGCGCGCGCCAACATTCGTCCTTATCGTTTCAAGTTCATGTGTGCAAGCCTTTGCCTATATTTGATGATAAAATAATTTATATAATCATAAAATATTAAATATTTTCATATTTACCCCGCACCCCGCGCTCTCGTCAATCAAAAATGAACGGCGCGTGCCTTGGGCAAGTACTATATATATTATATATTCTGTGCCTTGGGTGCCCTATCTTATTATGAGTGTGCTTATATGGTAAAAGTAAACAAATAATATCAGTGACAGTGAGTATATCTTGATTGATAAGGAAGGATAACGTTTGGGTAAGCCCTCGTAGCATATTGGCTTATTTCTTTGTAAGTTACTAGTTATGAAGTAATCAATAAGTAAACAAATATGCGGGTAGTTATTTTATTTTGGGCCATGAAATCATTACTATTTTCATTCATTAAGACCAGATTGGTTAATTTTCGTCAAAAGTACAAAAAGACTTTTTTGTTTATTAATCGAAATAATCCTTCATTCAAAATCACCTACGAAACATTCATTCAATTCAAAATCAGAAATATGTACTGTAATTTAAACCGTAAACTTTGTATTATGGGCATTTTTTTGTGTTTCTAAAAACGCCAAATACTACACTTGGGGATTAATTCCCATACATTACCTGGAATGTTTTCCTGGAGTTTTGAAAAATTCTAATTCCAACTTCGCCACCTAGTATCTCAGCCACACCTGCCTCCATATTGAAAAATGGCGTCTAATATAACTTTTTAGACGATATCCCCCATTCGGCTCATTTTACGATAAGCATATATCCATGACAAAGTTAAAGAAGACACAAAATCCTACACTTAATGCTTAGCAACGTAATTTCAGTTTACAAGCTCCGCAAAGTGTCAAGTAACTAGTAGGAAACAACAAGTAGTAGGTAGTGTTCTCAAGTTTATATTAACTTAAGTAGATTGTTTTGTCGAAAAATGAGTCAGAACGCCTATCTTATAAAAAAATAACAAGGATAAATTTCGAAAAAAGCACATCAAAATTTATAAACTCTTTAAGAACTCATTTTCGAAAGTCCCGGAAAACTTTACAGACAAAACTAGTAATTTCTTGGGCCAGAACCAAACAAAACTAAAATAAATGCAAATTATTTTTTAATAGGTAACCCTGTATACTTGATAGATAGACTTGAGAGATTTCGAATGACGTCACTGTCCACTCGAAGGAAACAGATTGAACAAATGATTTTATATAGTATTATCCACTCTCAAATTGATTCTCCTAGTATACTATCTCTGTTAATTTATAACACCTATTGTCGAGTCCGTAGGCCCAAATTGTTCACTCTGAATGTATATGTCAATAACACCTCATATTTTAACCCTATCACTAGAATGTGCCGTCAACACAACGAGCTGGTTGATGGTTTTCCAAATATAGATATTTTTAATAGCAGTCGTTATAAATTTAAGAAAGATATTGCCAGGGTTATAGCCTAGAGATAGTGCATTAAGAATTATATTGTTGTTTTGTGTTATATATACATTTTTTACTGTTCGGATTGGATTGTGCTCAAACAGTTGTATTTTTAATTTTTAGTTTTTTTTTAGTTTACCTTTTTGTACCGTGACATATTTAGTTATTTGGTCTTGTTTGCTAAAAAATATTTATAACAGTATGTACACACTAAGGGTTGTAAACTAGTAATTTAGTATGTTCACCATTTTGTTTTTAAATATTGTTTGTAACCTGTTTTGTACATCCTTTCAATAAAAATAAAAATAAAATAAAATATACTATACCTATATTTTGTGCAGAAGGCTTTCTAATTCCATATCATTAATTTTCATAACATTGACTCCTGCTAGGAGGTACAAACTTATTTAAAAATAAAATTTTTATATTATCCTTGTATAAATATATCATTCCACTATATTTGTCCCCGAGTGTATTCACATTATTATTCACTTTGTTCGCAGGTCTAACGTTTTCCCGCGGCCAGTCACTTTAGGAATTCTGAAGGAGTCACCAGTTCCCCAGCTACAATGAGACTCTTATTCTGTTTCATATTTCTAATACAAAATAGTGTTGCTAGCTTATTGTGCGAAGGGAAAAAGTGCATCCAAAAGTGCTGCCCGGAAAACAAAATTATATTCAATAGGACTGACTGTATACATTACCCAGAAAGGAAAGGATTCTCTAATGTTACCGTGTTCACTGATAAATTCACAGAAGTCGGAAAATTTGATTATTATTTTACAATAAAAGAAGGACCAGGAGCGTTACAAAATGAGAGTTTCAGAAAAAAATCGTTGAAATACACAATTATGTATAAGAATTACTATTTGATACAGGTGAGTAATTGTTACTTTGAATTACTTTTCGTATAGTAGAGTTTACTAGCGGCCGTTCCCTATACGCAATCTATAGTCAAAGGTATAGATAGCTATCTTTAACCGAAGATAGAGTTCTTCGACTTAAACTTATCCTTATTATATCTATTCTTCATAACCTAATAATATTCTACTCTATAATTATTATTAAATGATTTATATTTGAACACATAGATTATCTTTAAACTTATAAATTAAATTACTACTTACTTACCTATCAATAGTTTCACATTCACTTAGGAACGTTGCGGCTTTGCCACCTTTAGGGAAAGGAAGGATAGGTTCAGGCGGTAGGAATTGCTAGGGTTCAGTAGATTAATAAATGATTTAAAACAAGGTTTGTCGGATTCCAATTCTCATAACATAAAAAGAATCAGGGTTACTTGTAGAAGGTTCACAACATAGAGTTTCACTAGATGATCACTGGCCAAATTAAATATTAAGATTATCCATACCACAATGTTCAAAGCTATCAAGGTTCTATGTTCTATTTAAACAAAGTAATTAATATTAGATGCTTGAGTAGTTAGGTTTAGTAATTAATTAGTTAGAGTAAAGTTAGAGCAGATATTTTATAGATTATTTAGGTAGAGACTGTTACAAGATGTTTAGGTGAGGCAGGTTGTTACAATTTCAACATTTTTGACTTCATCGTTTCATAGCGGAAGCATAAAAGTAGACCTAATTTTTCAGGTTATAGAAAATTGACAAAGACACTGACGAGATGATAGAATCTATAAGTATATCATGATGTTTGCTTTTTCAGGATGGCCAAATGATCTTAGAGAAAAAAGGAAAGGATGCTGGCGTGTTTCACTATTTCCAGCCGCACGAATATTGTTTAGATTACCTGAAGACTGCCAATGGAACGAACATCTTTGTACTATTCAAATATAAAGATGCTGCCAACGAAGGGAACCACGTCTTTTTAAAATGGGGTAAGTCGTTAGGCGAAGCACGGACGACTCAACGATGGACGTCCATGCTCCGCCAAGGCTACAACATCTCTTGAGGATGTCTTAGTGGCGAAAGACGCCCAGGTTTTTTGCACGTTGGTGTTTGGTACTAATAATTGCATTGGCTGTTCCGCATGCGTATTGAGGGAGGAGGGTGGTGCATCCTGCATTTCCCTGAACTAATAATAAACGCAGTGACGGTTAGTGCTGTTAGGTGCCTGCGCCGGCGTCACTTTGCGGAAAATTAAAGCAAAATAATTTTATGAAATTCAACATAATAATGGATTTCCGCAAAGTATCGCATAATTCCATTAATAAATTAGGCATATGCCTACATTGACATACGTCAACGAAAACATTTACTGACTGTACACTGTACACACACATGGTCCCCGTAAACATTGCTTCGCCTCAGAAGGCCTACTACGGAAAACGATATCCGTCGATACGATACTTGTTTTGCGGATTCAAAGCATTTTGTAGTAACGATTCCATACTAAAAATGTTTTGGCTCCGAAAAACCATAATCGTATTGACGGATTTAGTTTTTCGTAGTAAACCTCCTGGCTCCGTCCTGGAGCCCTATTTTTGAATCACTCGCTTGGATATGGCGAGTGATTTTCGTTCGAAAACACATTAAAAATCAACGGATATCACTCAAAATCTAGACGTCAGTATTCACAAAATTCAGCAATGATTTTTCAAATCCTTTTAGTGTAGATTACAACTGGTTTTCATTCCAAAATTTGACTTTAAACATTGAATATCACTCGCCATCTTGAAGCGAGTGATTCAAAAATAGGGCCCCTGTTCCGCCCCCGTAATTTCAACACTATTATCCTATTCGACTAATCTATTTTACTGACGGAGTGAAGCTCATGTAAATTGGTCTATCTGTCTTATTTTTTCTTTTTTTCTTTCATCAACAAAAAAAGAATTAGCGAATTCGATCCAGCTGTTTACGCGTGATGGCGTGACCAAGGGAAATAAGTACTAATTTTTATATGTATATAGAAAAAAAAGATTAGCTTCGCTAATTTCATCTTGTATGATAAATTGCGTGGAATAAACATGCCGAACAAAATTGTCAAAATTTGTTCTACGTTATGCGTCAAAGAATGATAGCTTATGACGAAAAGTTTCCTCGTACCTATGTGGCGTACTTATCAAGCTTAATGTTTGATAGAGTCAGATTGTCATCGTGTGTTTAAATACTTCAATATCACAAGATACATAATCAGTCGCCCTGTATGGCCATCGCTTTTGCCATCTCAATCATCATCTATCGAGGCACCGACTCCAAAAATAAATTGTTTGCCTAAAATGGAGTCCTTTCCAAACGTCAAGAGATTAACATTTTTTTAAGTGCATTTTGGTTTTGAAGTCGGTTTTAACTTTTTTTTGTTACAGTTAATCTCTGTTAATTTTATTTCGCTGCACCCATTGCCATCTCTCTGCATGACGACTGGCCGAGAACGATTTTAGCATTAAAGTCCACCTTTGTACACTATGATTTTTGCAATAGTCTTTAAATAAAAATAAATAAATTAATCCGGATAGCTCAAAATGCGGTGGTTCGGTTCGCTGCCTCAGGCGAGTTCGTTTTTATAATTTCATTTTGTAACCTGGCTAAATTACTTCCAGGTCTGCCGATCTCCAGTGTATTTCTGTTCCTCGTGCTGGTGGTGTACAGCCTTCTGCCGGAGCTGAGAAACCTAGGAGGGCTGATCCTCATGGCTTACGTAGCCAGCCTCATGTTTGCTTTCGTATTTCTGTTCTGCATACAAATTGACCGCTATGAAGCCGAAGTTTGCTTGTTATTAAGTGAGTATTCTTGATAAACTTATATTATGTAAAAAATACCTAGTGTGTTATGAAATAAATACACAATCAATACCTGTAAAAACAGTAAAGTAAAGTAAAGTTAGCCTGTAAGCATCCCACTGCTGGGCAAAGGCCTTACCTCAAGAATGAGGTAGTATGAGCCATACTCCACCACGCGGGCTTAGTGCGGATTGGCGGAGGGATGTTTGCAAGGCAAGCAACCAACCGTAAAAACAGTATTCCACTTCTATTCAAATCACAGAATCGGAATCTTTTTGGTGTTGTATGTGTCTAGTAAGCAAACAAGCCATACTTTTTTAATACTTACTCAAAAAGAAAATTACTGAGTATTTTACTGTAATTAATCAAGTAAGTATTTCTTGTTTCCAGCTTCTTTGACGTATTTCTTCTTTCTGGCCAGTTTCGGTTGGCTAAACGTCATGTCACTGGACATATGGTGGACCTTCAGGTAATGATACCAAATATGTAATAATAATTTGATATTAATTTTATTGAGTAATAATAACCAAAATAAAGGAGGTAACATAGTCGCACTTGGCTTGGTCTCAAGAGCAAACCCACTAAATAAAAAGAGCACTGTCTACATTGAATTTAATTATGTTAAAATCAGTTTGAGTTATTGTACTTACGTGCACTTTTATTATGCAAACAACTAACTGCCTCGGTGGCGCAGCGGTTAGAGGGTCGCATTTTAAAGCGACGGCTGCGCCAGAGGTCCTGGGTTCGATTCCCGGGTCGGGCCAAAAAATATGTACCTGAGTTTTCTGTTTACAAATTCTCAGGGAAGCCCGGAGTTTGGGAGTTGGCGGTGTTTCACCCCCGTGCCTCGGAAAACACGTAAAGCCGTTGGTCCTGCGCCTGATCTCTCTCCGGTCGTGTCAGATTGCTGTCCCATCGGGCTATGAGAGTGAAAGGAATAGAGAGTGCACCTGTGTTTGTGCACACACTTGTGCACTATAATATGTCCCGCGCAGTCGGTTGGTCCTAGTGACTGGCCACCGTAGTTGAAATCGGCTAGGGGGACTATTATTATTATGCAAAGTCCTACTAAATTACGGGTAAATTATATAGGTACATACGTTGGTTACATACATTAATATCAAAGACTGTAACTCTTAAGATGACATTATTATTTGGCTTCCATATGTTTCTTCTTTGATTTATTTTTAGAATCATTCGTGGTAGTACCAATTTTTTCCACTTAGTTATATTTACTGGTCTAGCTTGGAGACAAGAGCGAACCCATTTCAATTAAATAAATAAAAATATGTACGGTCAAGGCTTAGTCACCTTTCGAACAAAATCAAATTTCTTCATTATAGCACCCTACAAGTACACACCATTTCCCTTTGTTCAATACTATCAATATTTTTTTTTTTTTTATATTACAAGATTCACAGCTCTAGTACAGTAAGTATAAATAAACTTAAAAACTAAACTTACAGCCAATAACAAATCTACATTTTAATTTACAAAATTTTATACATCGACAATCATAAGCAAATAAATAAGTGGGTTCTCCTCACACTGTGTGCATGCGTGCGTGCGTGCGTGCGCGCGCGCGTGTGTGTGTGTGTGTGTGTGTGTGTGTGTGTGTGTGTGTGTGTGTGTGTGTGTGTGTGTGTGTGTGTGTGTGTGTGTGTGTGTGTGTGTGTATATGATCATTGTAAAATATGTACTACTACTATAATTATGATCAAGTATTAGAAAGTGTTTTATGAATCATAAAAAGAGTAGGAACCGCAAGCTTACACATACCTATACTCGTCATATTTACATTTATTTATTTATTTATTTATTTATTTATTTATTTATTCTTAGGAAGATTTACAGTTTTAATATTCACTATATCATAATAACTTTATGCTTAACATCAATACTAATAATAAATCTCCACATATGAGTAGTCAGATATCAAGATACGGTCCGATTGGGGCAACTACAATCCAATGGAAAAAAAATAATCTCACAATACAAAAAGAAATACAAAAAAATACAAAATACAATGGAATTATATCTTAGGAACAATGGTGTTAGTCCAATTTATCTAATTTATCAAGAAGTTTGAGAATCTCAAAATAAGATTTAGTCATTAATCGCTTAATAGAAGAAGTGCTTGTAAAGAACAGGTCAATGTCGATAGATAATTTGGAAAAACTTCTACAACTACGGATCAGAAATGCGTTCTGCCTGTAATTTGCATGGACTAAGGGTACATGTAGTATTGGGCGTGATCGGTACCTTAGCATATTGGTGTTGAGTGATATTTTCGATAGCAGTTCAGGGCTATCTATGACACCGGTGGCAATCTTTGCCAAGAAACAATTGTCACTTATGTTGCGTCTTGTCTCTAGGGGTAAGAAATGGTATCGCTCACACCTATGTTGGTAATCGGTACTATACACATGTGCTTTAAAATCTAAGAAACGTAGGAAGCGTTTCTGTATGCTTTCAATTCTATGGATGTAAATAGAATACTGGGGATTCCATACCTGCGATGCATATTCCAAATGGCTGCGGACGTAAGCACAATACAATATTTTTACCGTCTTTAGCGAACGAAAGTCGACTGAAATCCTCATAATAAAACCCAAGGCCTTTGATGCTTTTAGCACTATATTATCGATATGTTTGTCAAATATGAGTTTAGAATCATGAAACACTCCCAAATCCTTCACGTCGTCCACTTTTTTAAGTTGAGTATTAAATAAACTATAACCTATATCCACATTCACTAGTTTGCGAGAAAAAGTAATATAAAAACATTTATTAACATTCAGGTCCAATTTATTTAAAGAACAGTATGATTGAAACCTAAGCAAGTCCCCCTTCAGGTTGTGGACGTCCGTTAATGTAGAAATAACTTTGAGGATCTTCATGTCGTCAGCAAACAATAATATCTTAGAATAGTGAAAGCAGTGAGTAATGTCCATAATAAAGATAGTGAATAGAAGCGGTCCCAAAATTGATCCCTGGGGAACACCAGAGGGTACAGTGAACCAATCAGATGAGAAACACTGTACTACTACTGCCTGAGACCGTCGCTCGATGTATGATGCGAGCCAGCGAAGTAGATCACCATGGATTCCAGCTGCATACAGTTTAGATAGTAATACTTTATGATCAATTCTATCGAAACATTTTCTATAGTCCGTATACATAACATCTACCTGTGATCCATCATCCATACCTGCCGTGATAAAATCATTCGCAATAATAAGGTTAGAAGCTGTTGATCTATTTTTGAGGAAACCATGTTGTTCCTCGTTAAAACAACATTTTAAGGATGAATATATTTGTTCATGAACAATCTTTTCTAATACTTTCGCAAACAGACATAATTTAGATATAGGACGATAATTTTGAACATCTGATTTATTACCACCCTTATGGATCGGGGAAACAAAAGCAGACTTCCATTTGTCGGGGAAGACACCCTCAGACAGGGATCGTCTGAAAAGAATACTTAGGGGAATGACAAGACTATCAGCACACTGGACAATAAAATATGGTGGTATTGAATCTGGGCCAGCACCTTTAGATAGATCTAAGTGGGACAACAATTTAAATAGTGCGCTTTTATCAATCACAACGGATCCGACAGTAGTACCAGGGATACAGGAAGCAGGATTTACGCTTGGTTCACAGTGTGCCGTACTGGATTCCAGGTAAGTGGACCTAAAATAGCGAGCGAACAAATTACTAATATCAGTCCCATTGTTGGCAGAAACAGCGTCAAATTTCATTATATTAGGCAAAGCGTTTGATTTTCTTTTAGTTTTCACGTATTTCCAGAAGTATTTAGGGTTCTCTGATATAGAGGATTCAACATTTTGGATATAAGTTTAGTTTAAGATATAAGTTTAGTTGGATATAAGTTACCTTATTTTAACGAGTAAAACAATATTTTTCACTGTTCTTGCTCCGCAACGTTCAATTACACGTCACGTAATGTTGACTTATAGTGACTCATCTCGGCTCACGGGCTGAATATTGTATGAAAAATTACTTACTAAGATGAATTATATTTATACAACATGAAGTAATTTATGTAATAATACAGCGCATTGCGTGCGTTCGAGTCAAAAATAGTAAGAACTTAGTAAATAATCTTATAAATTTATTCGCAAAAGCAGTTAAAAGTAGAGTATTCACCACGGGAATAAAGGTGTCTTTGTCTAGGGCGAGCTTTGATCCTTCGCTACACTTACCTTTAATCGCTATATACTATTTTCTTTTTCTTTCTTTCTTTTTTTATCATGTAAGTAGATTGATTTACATAAATTCACTTTTTTCGTTTCTTGAAGTCATTGAAAAACATTGATTAACTCAAAATTGACTCTTTACATCATTGATGTACCTAAATGTATTATGTCTGTATTTTTATTTTACCTACCTATTTATCTCAATGCTTTACATTATTTTTTCCCATTTGAATTCCGAAGCTTCCAACAAGCGAGACGTAGAGGTTTTCCTAAATAAAATGGTATGTAGGTAATTTAAATTACCAGGGACAATAATAAGGGATTAAAATAGTTAGATACGGGATTGCTACAATGTACCTTATTATTTATGAGCTTCGATATTTCGGCACTGTTGCAAGCGCCATAAAAAAAAGCGCCATAAATAGTGCCCTTTCGCGATCAGATACTGTCAGTGTTGTGTGTCGAGAAGAGATGCGAGAAAATAGTGAGTTTGTGGACAATGGTACCGGCGGCGAGCGGAATAAACGACTTCGAAGGAGGGTAGACCGATATGTCTGCCAATAACAACCCACCCGCAAGTTCTCTTCAGTAACTCCGTGATCATGGCGCTTGCAACAGTGCCGAAATATCGAAGCTCATAAGTAATAAGGTACATGGTAGCAATCCCGTATCTAACTATTCTAATGTTAGTGATCGTGAAAGTTTAAAACAACATATTAATAATAAGGGATTTCCCACTTTTAAGTAGGTATACATTTTATTATTGTGAACAGTTTCACCAATAACAAACAAAGTAATTTTCCGGTTTGTTATCAAATTAATAGTATACCAGAGACTCCGTGTAAATTTCACAGTGCTCTATTGTTAACTGTGGCTAGGAATAAATTAACTAAATTAAATAAAACTTAAAGATTATATTTATGTCAAGTTTGTTTCAAAACGTTTTTTAGGGTTCAACAAGTCCCTTATAATTTCGCCATGTCCGTCTGTCCGTCTGTCTGTCCGCCCGTGGTTCAGCTCAAAGACCTCTGGTACTAGAAAACTGTAATTTGGCATGGACTGTAAAATGAAAGTATCCTATATCCAATCACGACGCCAAATGGTAAAAAAGGTTATTTTGTGTTTTTTGGGTTACGTCCCAAGTCATGTAGGGTATTTTTTTTCTAATCTATCCTTTAGTGTTGAGTATCGGTAGATATAAGTAGGTATTTTATAATAATTATGAGTTTGCAAACATCATTTTTCGATTTGGCAACCCGTTTGTTAAATATTCAGTTTTGCTAATGTTTGCTTGAGTCCAGTGTCCCCAGCCCCGGTTATTTGTGGATACGTGAAATAATTACGGCAGTCCGTATCACGTTTAAGATTAATTTAGAAGGAAAACTATCACGGACATTATGAGTAACAATTTACGGAATCATAGTCCACAAAAATAAGAAACAAGAAAATTTCAATTTTTTTTTTAATTATTACTCTCCGCAACTCGTTGAGGTACCAAATTGACGTCAAATACAGATTTCAACCTCCAAACCATCAAAAGACAACAGGTTGTGTCTCATAATTTCGGCCGTAATTAGGGCAATCTTCGTTGACCTTAATCATGTCTTACGGGATATGTAAGGATAAAAATGCTAAAAAAGCTAGCCAAATTGATAAGGAACCCTTTGTGCGCTAGTCCAATTCGCACTTGGCCGGTTCCTTTGTAAAAATCACCCTTGTTTGACTTTAGGATAAAGATTTAGGTATAATGGCGCCTTTGATGAAAGATATGGCGCACGTTAAGGAGCCGCGTTAATTTAAACCAATAACAAAGCGGTCATATAGTCTTGTTAAACATTAATCACGCAATTTATTATAAAATTTTCAAAGTTAAAGTGAACAGGCATTTTCTGGGTGAGTTTGCTCCATCGTCGTCTCTGTCTATACCACTGGTCTAGCCTGGAGACAAGAGCGAACCCATTTCAAATAAAATAAAAAAAACACAAGTCATTGCTATTTGTGGGTAATACCAATACGCGGTTGGTGACGTTACTTCTTTGTGGAGTTTGTGGTACTTATATTTTACTGTAGCGTAGCCTTAAGTACACACATGAAAATTAAATGTTTAGTCTTCTTCCAAATATGGAGTGGTGACCAAGGGTTTAAGAGGATCGTGTGCAGGCGCAGCGTAGCGCGAGTTTTCATACATTTCTAACACCAACGGTCTAAATATGCTTGCGGGGGAAAACATTTTCCTACCCGTAAACCTTTATGGAATGAGACAAATTTGGTCTCATTCGTTTTTATACATCCTGAACTACGCTTGTACGTCTTCGATTTTTTGTATAAAGAAAGAAGAAAGAAAGAAAGAAAATAAATTTATTCGACCTAAATTATCACAAAAAAAAATAACATTGAAAGATTAATAGATCAGTAGGCAAGTCGAAAAGGCACTCGCTCAGCATTGGCCGTGGCAGTAGCAGAACGCATACCACGACGCTGATTTTCAGCGAGTGCCTTTTTTTGTGGGTACAGACAAATAAATAAACATTGAGGTACGAATACATAAATTAGAATAACACAATTATAATAATAAAATAACATTAAATTAAAAAACATAACATTAAAAAGAGACAGTGGCGCTATCAACTCAGCATACAGCTGCATTAAAGTGCATTAATGAGCATAAATATTAAAATATATCATATTAAAATTAAATCAATGAAATTACAAAAATTACAAAATAAATAAATTAAACTGATTTATATAATGTAGTTCAAGCCTACACGGGTGAGCTCGACGGTTTATCACAGAATATAAACAGCGGAATGGAACTTAGATTATGTATCCTTCGTCTATATATACTTCGTCTAAGGAATGGAACGACGCCGAACTCAATGACTGTCATCGCAAAAGGTAAGTAAGAAAAAAAAAAAAAAAGTGGTCTTGTCTTTGGCAAAGTCTTTGGTCTTGGGCTCGGCGGCGGCCATTTTATGAATTTTCCGAGAAAGTCCGAGTCTCACCGAAAAAAATGCCACGTCGTAAATTTTAACAACAAGATAAGTTGAAGAGACACGTTGGCATTTCTGGCTTCAGGCTACGAGGAAGGGGAAACATTGAAGAATCACGTAAACCATCCTTCCGTACTGTACGGATGACGGCGTCGAACGCTTTTCCGCCACGCGCGATGGAGGCGATGGAGGTTGCACAAGGAGCGGTCAGGTCATGAAACAGAAATCCGCTCCTCGGCGTGAACGGTGACGTGTGGCACGGGTTTAACTATGTCTGGACTCGCTACCCCTTCGCTCGACGCGCATTCCCCGTTGGTAAGTGAACGCGTGCTTTTCGTTGTCAAGTTGTATTTGCAGTAAATGTTGCTTCAGTTTGAACTTAAACGTTGCTTTCACCTTCAGGGCGCGCAACGGCGGGGGCAACGAGTTCCAGCACCGCGTCGCAGCGAATTTGAAAGAGCCGCGGAATGCTATTGTGCGGTGTCTTGGGGTCATGAAGACGCTTACACATATAAAATATATAAAGTATAAAGGCTTGATTAGTCAAAAATGGACGAAATTCCGAAGAAATTTTTTAGTCAAAAAAGTGAATGTTTAGGTTCTTATATTTTCTGAAACATACAATATTTAAAAAAATAAAAACGTACGAGCATAGTTTTTCAAAATATCTCTAACATGTTGAAAAAGGTGACAAAATCAGGCAAAGTTTAAGGGGTGGAAAACATTTTCTCTTTTTGCTTGCGCGCACACGATCCTCTTAAGGGACTTTACATACATGAGTGTTGTGGTACCACCATTAATGAATCTGATTTCCATAACACAAGTGCATTAGCTACTTGTCTACTTTGGGATCAGAAAGTTTATGATTGGTATCCAATATTTTATATGATATAATTATCAATAGTACCACATAAGTACTTATTTAAAATTAATTTATCAATTGAAAATTGAGAATTTTATTGAGAAAATTGTTTTTTTAAATCGTTTTCGAACGATAATCACACGCCATGTGCAAGCGAGTGTTTCGGAAATAAAGCTTCTGGTTCAAAGCTCTATTCTCCTATAGGGTATTTAATTTCCAGTGCCAATCATACTAAGTAGTTATACTGATAGACCTCCACAAATGCTGTTATTACCACTTTTCTTTTGACTTCAGTATTTATATCGCATATTTTATAAAAATATTCCAGAAGCCTCGCGAGAGCCCACGCCGTAAACCGTAGCGGTGAGCTAGTAAAGTTCCGGATATACTGCGCGTACGCATTCGGAGTGCCGCTTGGTCTGACCGTTGCCTTGGTAACGCTGAACGAGCTTAACCGACACCACTCCTATCAATTCTGGGGCATCGTGCCCAATATACCTACGAAAGCATGCTTTATTGCAGGTACGATCATCTATGTATATACTCGTATTTATAAAAATGAATTGGTAAGTATTTGTGTTAGTCTCGCTAAAACTCAAGAACGGTTGAACCGATTTGGCTGATTTTAGTCTTGAAATATTCGTGGAAATGCAGGGAAGGTTTAAACGGATTTGATAAAATAGTATCGTTAAATAACTATGCAACGGGGACGGGGCCGCCGAGGGCAACGAAACGATGTTCGCGAGGATCTACTAGCGATCATGGCGAACATCGTTTCGTATTGCGTAAAATAAATAAATAATATACATATTATCTAATAGCAAAATCACTTTTTGAAGTTTTGCATCGTATTGACGTAGGAAAATCTAAAGAACACACTGCCTGCTTACGTCAAGACTTGTCATATATCTGACAAGTGAGTCAGACCTTTAGCTAATGTAGTAATCAATTTTATTAACTTTTTATTTGTCACACAACAACAACACCATGCTTAATTAAGCTTACAAGACAAGTCATTGCCGACAGTGGGGACTGTCCACTTGTCACGCACTTATGTGGTATCACTCTTTCCCTTTTAGTTATTAAGTATGTGATAACATTCATTCATAGGTTTTCTAAATTTTACTATATGGATTCTTGTTGTACGATAAATAAATAAAATTCATTATTTTATTAGCGGTTGTAATCAACATTATTTAAATTACTGATGCGAGTTAATAATATTTTTACACCAGTCCCTTTCATCCACAAATTAATGGACTCTAGATTGATGTTGATGGCTAGTCGTTGACACGTCGACTGCAGACGAATACCTTATCCAATGGGCAATAAAATAAGAATAAAATGGCCATTCTGACATTGGGTTAAGGTATTTTTTCTCCAAATCACGCATAATCGTAATAGTTAAAATACTTTGCTTTAACTTTCAGATAATCATATCATTAAAAAGTTATGCAATCACCTCACACAATTGCTGGTGTCATTGACAATTAACTCCTAAGCGTTAAGGAGTTCCACCATCAGCTCAGAACCACAAAATGATGAGTCTGGCCTTAAGTAACCATGTTTATAATTGCTAGCCGTAGTTATTAAGAAAACCTTACATAATTTCATCCCATTCACCATTAATAATTCAAGGTGGAATTCTGTAGAAGGGCATTGTATCTGTTGCATCAGATCATTAATAAGTTTCACCTCACTCAATTGCTGCTGTCATTATCACTGAACTCCTAAGCGTTAAGGAGTTCCACCATCAGCACGGAACCAAACTCAGATGAGTCTAAGTCATTAATATTTGTCAGAGTTAAGATACTGGCCTTAAAACGCTTTAAAACGTTCTTGTAAAATTTGAGGGTTTCCCTCAATTTCCCTCGAATAAAGAACCTCCTCCTATTTTGAAATCGATTAAAACACATAAGTCTGTATTATTATGATGGCAGGTTTGTACTGTACTGGTATGTACTATACAGATTTAAAAAGTGTTTACTAAAGTAGGCAAAAAACAGGTTACTTAACAAAAATTTAAAAATCATATTTTTTATTGATTAAATTAGCAAGTGTTATACCATTTTAAAATCTGGACTAATTGCGCCATCTTTTGTAGTAAGTTGCCGCAGTAGTCCCTATACATTTTTTTTTTCAGTACAGTGAGTTAAAGTTCGGTCTTGCAATAAGTTTGATTTCTTGGTTGGACTTTAAAGTGTCGTGGACTGAAAATGGTAAGAGCTGTGCTTAAATTTTAAACTAACGTTGACAAAAGGACTATTCAGGCATACAACGCAAAACAAATATCTGAAGAAAGTTAATATTTGTGGCCACAGTAGTCGAAAAACCAATACAAGGTGTAAATTTTAAATTTTATTTTTTAAAAGTCCATAACTCGAAAAGTCTGTCTTGGTACGGTCATGTAATGAGGAGGAAAGAAAGTCATGTAACTAAAAGAGTGATGAGTATAAATGTGGATGGCTGGAAGGGAAGAGGCCGACCGAAGAAGAGATGGGTGGACTGTGTGAAAAACTACATGAGTGTGAAAGGAGTGGATGATTCAGTGACGAGTGACAGAATAGTGTGGAAGCGTAAAACATACTGCGCCGACCCCAGATAAACTGGGAACAGGGCAAGAGAATGATGCTAGGCTAAAACAAGTTTTCGTACTAGGTACTTATTCAAAAGTGTCACCAAAAGTGTTATTTTTGCATGATAGGTAGTATCATTTTACTGCACCCCTTATTCTTCAATCACTCGCGTCAATGTATGAAATTTTAATGCGTATGATGTTCCCTGTTGTGATATAAATCTCTCTTTAGAATAAGATTTAAGGGTTTGATTTGATATCTTACTTTGATGATTAGCTCGTTCACCTGGACATAAAACAGAATCAAAAGCGACTCTAAATTTTTTTATCCCACTATCATTAGCATACATAATTAAATTATACTGAGCAACACCAGTCCAATGAGTTATTAATGAAAATAATTACTTAAAGTTTTTATGTTAATATTTAAAGTTACTGTGTGTTTAAAATAACTACAAGTACAGGAAGTACCCAAAAAGTACCAGAAACAGGAGTTTAGATGAGTTAACAATGCGATCTAAGTCCTTGTTTGGAACCAGCCATCTCTCTAACCTACATCGAGCCTTGTCTCCACACTTTGGTCACTGAAGGCTGTCTTGCATTGTCTGAAGCCATACTCCGTAGTGTACACAGAAAAGATTGGGCTTACTGGAAAAAATTGAATTATGTTCAACTCTGATATTGAAACTTTACTCCGTATAGAAATTCAACATAATATTTCTACAATTGTTTATATTGTTACTATAGAAACGAAAATAACGTCACACCAAATAAGGTACATTTATTCAACGTAGTTTAATATGCTTCCATAACCGAACTCTTTTTATTTTGCCTAAGTTCCAAGAGTTCAGGGTTCCATTCACATGTTGGCGGAAATGAAACTTTGTCATATTTTCTTTTTTGGTAGTTTTATTTCATAATTGTTTTAATTTTTCCATTTTCACGTTATTTTTAATTGTGGAAAATATTTCTTTCAAGTTTAAAATTGTTTCAACGTCTTGTTTTTTTTTTTTTTAAATATCAAAAAATGTTGCAACGGCATATTAAAAAGGCTTATAATATTTCAAAAATAATACAAATATCGACGGAAAAATATTTATGGATCCGGATTTGAACTCGCACCCTATGATTTAAGGTAGTTTGGTGTTGAGCCAACTGAGAGTGATGCCCGCGACGAAATTTGCCTATATTAGTACATAGGTGTTTTAATCAAGTACGCGTATAAATTTACAAAAATTGACATAGGTCCAGCGTTCGCAGTGGCTACACCGGGTATGAAAAATTGGCATCTTCTCTCTGTCATTGGCGCAAACGGAATAACTACAATAAACAAACTCTACAAATGAAGCAAATGTCCTCAAGAATCGGTTCATTAAATATTACTTTCGTGTGTGGTTTAATTACAAAGTCCGACACAACATAATGTTCACCCGATTATCACCATATTATCATCAATGCGTCACCTTAAACCATTACTTGAGTAAACGTACTGCCTGTGTCGTTTTTTATTGCATGTTCGTTGTAATTTTTTCTTTCGCATTGTCTATTTGACTTAAGCTGCCTTTTGACTGTGGGATATAATATATTAATATAGGTATATTACAATATATTTTATATCCCGAGATATATCTTTCACCCGTTCACACTATGGGATATATATTTTCTTAGTTTTGTATGGGACTTTCCACCACCACGGGGGGCGGATGGGCGTGCGGGGGGCGGAGAATATATCGTTCTCGAATCGCTCCAAAACATATTATAGCTCGGGATATAAAATATTATATTTCTCAGTGAGAAGGGTTCCATTGTAAACTATGGTGAGCGATATCGGGTTTATCTCGGTATATTAATATATATTTCCAAGTAAATAGGCAGCTTTACATGTAAAAGTGAAAACGCTTAATGCTAGTGTGCAATAGTAGTGTGTAATATTTACCCTACATGAACTATTAACAGCTGTTCTTTTCCTCAATAAAGAAAATAGAAAATAAACTATCCATCATCGTCACGAATCTGAGCCTTAGTATAAACCTTTTGCAGGGCCGGCAAAATACGCGTACTTATACGCGCCAATGCTGATAATGATAGTGAGCAACTGGGTGTTCTTCGTGCTGACAGCTGTCAACATCTGGCAGCTCAGTCGCGATAGGAACATGCTGAGATCCGCCGACTCCGCAGCTTCGGGATCACAGAATGCACAAAAGAGCAACAAAATGAGGTACCTCCTTACCCTAACCTAACCTTTTTTTTTGGTTTCGCTGGAAAATGCCTAACGCATACCTGCCGCCCTCAGGGGAGGGCAGTACGCAATCACTAAAAACCAGCGGCGTTCTCGGGAGCCATGATTTCGGTCACGACTCACGAGTCAGCGACATAAGCACACATCCGCGGCCCCTCACTGACTAGACCGACACACGGTCTCACCCGATCTGAAGTAGGCACGCCCCTGCCTTCAACGCCGAAGGTTATCCTCCGGCATGATGTCCCGTCGATGCGTAGAACGCATCATACACCATCGCGCCTCTTAGTGGAAAGCGGACGCCGTGTCCACGACCCGAGACACAGGGAGGGGCATGTGCAGGTGCTGTAGGATCTTCCTGTGCCCAGTACACCTTCTGCGCATAAGGAGTGCACCCTAGCCTAAGCTACCGTTGCAAAAAAAATAATTTCCCTCACGGATGTGTTTACCAACATTATTTTTTCATTATTTTGTTAACGCGACCACCGGCGGCCTATCGCTCCGTAAGTAAGTACATAAGGAATAATTTAATTTAAAAATTCAATTACAATTCAATTCCAAGCCTCTTATACAAAAACAAAATGTCAGTTCATTAAACAAAAAAAAATAATTAACAAATGTCCGTCCATTATACATAAATAGGGAATCAGTCCAATCCATAATAAATCCTTAATCTGCGGTCAGATTTTAACAGAGTCACAAAGCATCAATGTCAATTACTTGGGAAGAAGTCATTATACAGGGTGTCCCGTAAGTAGTGGTTCAACCGAAAACCGTAGATGGATGATGTCATGATCTATCAGAATAGGCCAACATGGGTTAAGAAAAGTCTCATGGTTTAAGAGTTATTCAATAATTATTTGTATTTTTTCAAAAAATTCGGCTTAAGTAACTTTCGCTGTCACCATTATTTTAATATAGAGAAAATTAAAGTTTTTCTGAATTATTATATTTTTTGCATAATTGAACTATGTAGCCAAAATATTTTTTCACCAATAACTTCAATAGTTTAGTCAGAAAATTACAATATTTTGTGAACGTAACGTAGCACTATTACCTATAGTATTTTGTAATTCGCATTAAATGTAGAAGTTTTTAAGCTGTTGGGCACAAACTGTCCAGTATATTTTTTTTTTCAAAAAAGGTCTTTAAACTTTTGAGTAAAATTTAATCGGGCCAAAAAATTCAAAATACTGTCATTTTCTGACTAAACTATTGAAATTTTTGATAAAAAAATATTTTAGCTACATAGTTCAATTATGCAAAAATTATAATAATTCAGAAAAACATTAATTTTCGCTATATTAAAATAATGGTGACAGCGAAAGTGAAGTAAGTCAAATTTTTTGAAAAAAATATAAATTATTGAATAACTCTTAAACCATGAGACTTTTCTTAACCCATGTTGGCCTATTCTGATAGGTCATGACATCATCCATCTACGGTTTTCGGTTGAACCACTACTTACGGGACACCCTGTATAATGACTTCTTCCCAAGTAATTGACATTGATGCTTTGTGACTCTGTTAAAATCTGACCGCAGATTAAGGATTTATTATGGATTTGACTGATTCCCTATTTATTTATGTATAATGGACGGACATTTGTTAATTTTTTTTTTTTTTGTTTAATGAACTGACATTTTGTTTTTGTATAAGAGGCTTGGAATTGAATTGTAATTGAATTTTTAAATTAAATTATTCCTTATGTACTTACTTCAATCGAATATTAAGCGTTTAATGTTTTAATTAACTTTTAAGTCAACTAGTTACGCATGACGATATCATAACATTTGTATATCGATAGATCGATTAAACATATATGCACGATACCTAAAAATGAGAACCAAAAATGTACCATGTTTACACAAATAAATATCTTTATCTTTAGTGTACACAGCTCAAAATGCTATTTTCAGACTGATGGTGTACCTAAAGCTGTCGGTACTGATGGGCCTCACTTGGATCCTAGAGGTGGGGAGCACCACCACCCCAAACTTCCGCGGCTGGTACATCTCTGACGGCTACAATGTGCTCATGGGTGTGGTGATCTTCTTCATCTTCGTCTGCAAGAGGAACGTTATCAACAAGCTGAGGAACAGGTACACACACATACCGTATTTTTGTTGTGTATCATAATGTAAAATGTTTAAGTAACTTGCGCAGAAAATTAGAAAATGTAAGAATACTTACTTTCTTAGCGGGGCCGGGGCGAAACAAAGTTCGCTGGGTCCGCTAGTTTCAAATAAATGTGCGGGTATTAAAAATCCGTAAATGTTTAAACAGTAAAAAGCGGATTTTAATGCAGTTACTTCCGTAGGTAAAACAGCTTTTTATAACTAACCATTAGCAATACAGAAAACATTATGCAAATGTTCTAAATGTATATATTTTTATATTGTTTATACAGTGACTTAACACTATAATATGTTTGAATATATGTATAATGCAGATTACAAATCTATAAAAAAAATGTAAAAACCAATTTCAATGCAATTTTTATTTCGATCGAATAATATCTCACTAAGTGAAATAAGGGTCTTTATAAGAACATCGCCATCTATTCTAAAAATATTTTTTCCAACGGACAGACAGCCACTTTCAAATTCATGTACAGTTCTTCGTCAAGAATATTTGCCTTACATCCTGTTATAATATTTCTTCACAGACTTTCTGTCATTTTATATTCATTACTAGCGGCCCGCCAGCGACTTCGTACGCACGTTTTAGTTTTACTCCGTTCCCATAGATCGTAGCAAAAATATTTATAAGCCTCTAAGCATTAAACTAATTAAAAAGCCTACCCCGATAAATTCACTCTTTAACAATGTATCTAATATATTTTATAACCTGACCAATCGTTCCCGTGATTAGCGCCTTCAACCAAACAAACAATAACATCAGTTTTTTAATTATAGACAAATGTTTTATTTTGTGTAGACTCAACACGTAGCCCGGTCTTTAATCTGGTCAAACTTACACGGGGATATTATCTTTTTATTTTAATGAAACAACGTAATGAAAATACTTTACGCCTTTTGTCAATCGTATATTTCTTTCGGGTGCTCAAAAGACCAGGCTACTCTGTGCGCTTACACAGCATCATGCCACATAACATATCAAGTCTTCTCCCGCTACCTTAAGAGTTTGAACTTGTGCTTTGTTTGAATTCAAAGGGAAAATTATATGTAGGGATCTACCCCATCATCATCATCAACAACCATGGCCGCCCACTGCTTAACATAGGCCTCCACGAAAAATTTGCAGAAAAGTTCCAGGTCGGATACCCATCGACCGCAGGAACAGCGTAGAATGTCCACCAACAATATGAACAAACGATCTGCATACTACACTGGACACAGACCGTTTGATACCTACCCTGTTTCAACACAAAAATCATGCTTTACTATTTTAAGGAATAAAATCTCTTCTCGAGAGTAAAATTAATAACAAACATGTGTCAAAACATTGTGTCTCAGATATGTCAAATGATTGTCAAAAATGAAATAAAAATTATTTTAAGCATAAGCACTAAAGAGTATTTATATTAACTTCGTAGCCAATCATCCCCAAAATAACTTTCTACCCCTATTTAACCCCGTTACAAGATAAATTTCAATAAAATTTGATACACATTTTTCGTTAATATTTTTAAATAATGTTTATGCAAAATTTGAAGTAGATCAGACCAAGGAATCACTTTTTCCCATACAAACTTTGCACCCCTTTTTCAACCCCTTAGGGGTGAAATTTTAGAAAATCCCTTCTTATCGGATCCCTTCGTCATACAAAGAACACACCCTCCAAGTTTCAGGTCTCTACGATCAGCGGTTTAGGCTGTGCGTTGATCCGTCAGTCAGTCATTCAGGACAAAGCCTTTTATATGTATAGATGATCATTTTTTGTATGTATTTAAGACTTGTTAGATGTAATGAAATGAATGACATACTTTGTTACAATGTATTTGACATGTTGACTTTAAATAAATAATACTTACTCTTAAATTATGAGAAGTTAATTATTGTCAAATAAATGTGTGCATGCTTTTTTGGTAATGGCTAAATGTGCCGAACATAAAATGAATTGTAAACCATTCGTGTGTACTGTGTACCTACCCCGTTTAAACGCTAATGATCCTTCAATTCTATTCTGCAGGTATACGAACTTTAAAAACACACACTCATTCAAGTCAAAGAGTCGATCCCGAAGTACACAGGAGGAATCACATACGCAGAGCACACCTCTACAATCGAAAGAGGACCACATTGAGTTGTCAAATCCGAAGACCTAAGTGTCCACGCAGACGGAACCACACCCATCACCCTTACTGTTTTACCGCAAAGACGAAGTAGATTGTGATCGGTGGCACAAGATGGACAAGGATGTAAAGGTAAAGTCCGTTTTTCTTTGCTTGGCGAATATTGTAAACGATCTTTACATTCTTTATTTAAATTGATGAAATCGTTAAATTTAAAATAAGATAAACATAAAACTCAAAACCTACATAAGTAGTTTATTGCTGAACACCGAGATCTTTTTAAATCGAATTGTTATCAATATTATTCACTGATATTATTTTAAAAGTTATCAAAAAAATGTTTACAGTATTTGCCTAGCAAAGAAAAACTGACTTTAGTGCAGGGCTACGAATTCGCCTTAAATGACAATCACAGTGTTGTTTTGTTTGTGGTTATGCTTTATTTACATATATTGGTCAGTATAAGATAGTGCCATCCACGACGGCGCGCTCCTCCACTCGTCCAAATCGTTTATAGTACATGTGTGCAAGCTTTTTCCAACATTTGAATTGAATTTGGAACATCATAATGACTTATGTATGAATGACAAACACACTACAAAAAATACACTCAAAGGTAAAAATACTCTACTTAGATATAGTTTCAAGTAGGTATGGGTAGCTACTAGACGAGTAATTTTTTTTTTAAATTGCACCCGTAACATTTTTACTATTGAAGTAAACGAAACACGTAAGAACGTTTTATAACATTTGAAAAGTTATTAAAAAAGTTTCTTTATAAAAGAACTATCGGTTCACCGGGACTTCATATGCTTGAATTGTTTTTTCTTCGTACGTACGTAAGGGTTTTATAACCCTTCCCCGAATGATTACACCCCGGTAATTTTATAAGTACCACATGTTTTTTTTTTAAATTTAAATTTGTTTATGGTGTTTAAGTTACCATTATTATTATTTAAGTAAATTTAAAAATGACAGAAGATTTTACCAGGTTTATTTTTTAGTACAACACACTGGGTTTTCCTTGACATTTTAAAAAAAAATTAAGTAGAGCCACTTTCGTGACGAGTCTGAATTTCTGACTGACGGCTGGCTCGCAACTGACGCGCGTGTCACCCCCCGCACCCCGCACCTTCCTCAATCAAAAAAAGAGTGGAGCGCGCCTTCGTGGATGGCATTATCTTGTTGTGCCATCCATTACTTTGTGTTTTTTGGTAACACCCACTTCTATTTGGTTGATAATAATATTAATTTCGACATAAACGTGGTATGATGGCATGGAGTATGATCCTCTGTTATGTGGTCGGTGGCAGATCGCAGTCGCAAGACACGCACTACAAAATGAATGTATAACACACATGAGGATTGGGAGTCCATACAGAATAAAGGATTTTTTCGGTAGCCACTTGTGCCATTGTTGCCTCGTCTGCGTAGACCCTAATGTAGAAGAGGGCCTACTATGAAAAACGAAATCCGTCAATACGATTCATCGTTTTGCGGATCCGAAGCATTTTTGTGTGCAATCCCAACTACGACATGCTTCGGATCAAAACAATAATCGTTGATGGGTTTCGTTTTTCGTATTAGGCCTCCAGGCTACCGAAAAAATTGTTTAAGAGCGCTTTCACACTTAGGCGTCATTAGCAAGGCGACTGTCGCGCGACAGTTGCGCTGCTGATAAATTATAAATCTGACAAATAGATAATTTTGTATTTTCAACGTCACCGGACGATGATATGAGTCCTGAGAGTCTATGAAATATTTTGGTATGGATATAACTCCTAAGAAGATAAGATAAGATAAGATAAGATAAGATACGATAAGATAAGATAAGACAAGATAAGATAAGATAATTTTATTTACGGAAAATCGGTTCATCCGATTGGGAGCCACGATACCACAGACAGATACACAAATACACAGACAGACACGTTAGACCCCTTTACACACTGCGACTTTTAGCATCGATACTAACGCGCGACAGCATCGAGATTCGCGACTCACGCAATGAACAGATTAATTTCATCATCATCGATGCATCGATGCAGAAGCGCGTTAGTATCGATGCAGTTGCCAATATTCAGTACAAAATTAATTTGTCAAATTCCAGCTTCTGCATCGCGACTGCATCGATACTAACGCGCGTTAGCATGCTAAAAGTAACGCAGTGTGTAAAGGTTAACATTAATTTGCGACTGCATCGATGCTGCAGTCGCAGTGTGTAAGGGGTCTTAATATTATAATAACCCTCTCTTTTGGCGTCGGGGTTAAAAGCAAGTCTTTTATTTAAATTCACGCACAAGAGTCAAAAAATGGAACCAACCACGTCCTGTATTATCCGGGTACGTGTCTTGGTTGGTTTGATTCCTCTAAGAGGTTGATATTTCAAGTGCAATTAATTATCATAAATTGCACTCTTAATAATCTTTGACTGAATGCTTTGTAGTGCTCTCTTTATTTTAATTATAAGCCCCTATTGAGTAGTTCGTAATAAATTATTCATTCATTTTGTTATTTATTTCATTATACGACACCAGAAACAATAATATAAACAATGTTCATTCCATCTATCGTGTGATGCCAAAGATTGTTTGTAATAAATTATTTTATAGTAATAATATTAAAATAAGGATTTTAACAGTTGTTTCATTTAGTAATAATACTTAATAGATAAATGTACTAAAGGCATATTTCACTTTACTACAGAAGATATAATTGACATTTAATAGTAGAATATTCACCGAGGGCGTAAAGTGGTGTCTTTCGACGCAGGCGGCAGAGGTAATCGAAAATTTATTCTGAGTGTAGCGAGAGACTTAATTAAGGTTAGCCCAAGACAAAGACACCTTTATGCCCAAGGTGAAGGTGATTCCTATCACATCTATGGATAAATGCTATTCATTTGATATTTTTAAATATTTCGGTAATTGAAACTGTTTGTATGTATCCGCTTACGTCAGTGAAATTTTTCCTCCGTTGTGGTTTTCCGTTTAATATAGACCAAGCGCAAGTGCAATATCCACCACCAGCAATTAAAACTGTAATTTGGTCTGTAAATTTCGAATCGACTGTTACTTACATTGAACTACTATTACTAACGGAACTGGCATCACAAACAAAGTTTTTGCGCCATGAATTGACGACACGGTCATCAACTCATAGTACAAATTCATAACATGAATTTCATATTTCAAAGAAGCCGTCACAATCTTGTAGTCGTATTTGCGACACATTTTTTGCTTGGCATAGCTTCTCTATACGTAGTAGTAACAACTCTCTGGCTACTTAAGACATAAATGACAAAGCTCACTGAAAAATTACCACACTAAATTTCACCCGGATTTGGCCGGGAGTGTACTTATCTAACCAAAATTTTTACTTAAACATGCATGTAACAGGATAAAGTGTACCTAATGTTTTCCGCAGTGCTCCACGGCTTGTTATACTGCGCTATTGTGATTGTGACAATGTTTAAATTTGCCATAATAATAATGATTATTACATGTGTTAGTATCATAAACTGTTCTGAACTTAAATGTGACGATAATGAGATCCTAGATTTAACAAAAGGAAACATGAGAGGCATAGACCGTGAGAAAGACAAGAATGTTTTTTGTAAGAACAAAATTTGCGTTTTTCGAAAGTGTCGTAAGCCGAATAGCATGTATCTAATACGAAGCTCACCTAAGGTATCAAAATGTGTGTCACTTGATGAGATTGCAAAGTTGACGAGCAAATCCTTAGAAGTTCCGGTGTACACAAATAACTCTACATTGACGCCAAGTAAAAAAAGAATCAGCGATTTCCATTTTGTAGCGTACAAAAATTTTAGGAACCTGAAAGATAACTGCTTTACGGCGGCGGTAAGTGGAGACTGGAGTTTGCTAGAGGTGAGAACTATGAATTGGATTTTAAGTAGTCAAATAGGATTACATAACCAAGATTTATAATTTATGACGAATCTCACTTCCTCTTTCATGAAAGCTTTATATATTTAGCTGCTGTAAATCATTTAGTCGATGTCAATCACGATCTTACTCGTACTGGCATTGACAAAAAACATGAAAAATATTTTTCATCACTCCTGTTCGAAAAGTAAAATTTTCATGCCGGGTGGAAAATTGCTTCTCCTTCCCTAGGGTTGACGGTATATGTTTTTTTTTGTTACGATCAATAGGCTATTCTAATCTTTTTTTAATGTTCGTATCGATCCAATAGTCAACTGGTATTTTCATTTCCTGGAAATAATATCGTTTTATGCAATATTTAAAAAAAAGCAAACGATAATAAATGTTAGCGCCAAAACGACAGCTTCCATTTTGTGACGTCATAAGAACAGCAACAAGTAAACGTCAAATGTACGTGTGTAGTGCGTAGTGCCTAAACTATACAGTGAACCAAATTACCAAGATTTTAAAATGTGTTAATGTAGTTTTAAAAAATAAACAGATTATACTTACATGAGTCTTTTAACATTTCTGAATTCGGCAGAAAAGAAATCGGTATTGCACGCAAAGAACAGACTTTCCTATCAAAAGCGAGCTATTTTTGACAGATTTGTACTGACCGATTTTATTAATCTTTTCTCCATTGTAAAATGATGTATTAAATGTGATAAAACTAAAACAAGCTACAAATTCGCAACAAAGATAAACACTATTTCTTTCTTATAACTGTGATTGATTCTGCTCTTATGACGTCACTCTCGAGAAGAATATGGCTGGCGTTTTCGGTCACGTGATATATAAGTAATAAAACTATAATTTTATTTTTGAAATTATAAATACACCGCTTAATTGGTCTTTAAGTGGTTAGGCGCCAGAGTCCCAAGCCGTACCTAACACTTATTCCGTGTAGTTATCAATTTATTATTAACTTGCATTGCAGGACGGGTCATTATCAATTAAGAATGGTGTGATACCTCCACAAGGATTTGTAATGGAGTTCCTAATGATCCAAGAATCCAACGGTGATTGGGTCGGACCGAGCATAGTAGCACATATAAAAACAAATGGTGAACATGACATGATACGCACAAAAGATATATACGACATCACAGGTAAATTTAAGATATGATAGCGTTTACCAAAAAGATAGATTTCTATATTTTTACATCTGAAAGAAACCGTTGACCAAAGTTTTTAATTTGATACACGGACGGATGAACAGAAAAGCAGAGTAACAGACGGACAGACTGACAGATCGACGGACAGACTGACGTAACATCTATAGGCGTGAGTAGATGTGGGGTACAGACGTGAAACGGAACGCAAAACGAAACGCAACGAGAACGAAGAGGAATTTGATAGAGGAATGCAGAAAATGATTTTGGGTATGAATGTGACGAGAAAACTAGTTGTGGTCTTGTGGTGTTGGTGTGGAAGACATAAGAGCAGCAGCTTATGAATAAAATAAATAAACCAAGTTTTTACCATAAATAAAAGTGTTCTCTCATATTTTTCTACAGAGTTTGAACGCGCTAATCTCAGAATAAACAGGTTACATTGGCTCGTACCCTACTACTAAAGTACTAACATAATATTTTTTTAGGATCATTAATATCCAGCGTGTTCTTGATTCTGGTGCTGGTGGTTTACTTCTTGTTGAGGCAACTCCAAGCGCAGTACGTCAAAATGTTCATGGCATACGTAGCGTGTCTCGCCGTCACCTATGCTCTGAGCGCCTTCGAAACACTAGGCTTGAATTACCATCTTCTTGACGTTGTTGGATGTAAATGCATTAGTGAGTGAGATTCCTTTGATTTATTTGGAAAAAATACTGTTTATTAAAGTCCGATTATTACACTTTTCAGCCGTGACTGAACGTACATCGTACATACAATAATTTACTCAGTTTTTTTTGTGTTCATAAATGATTTGTTTTTTTTTCGTTTTCAGGCTCTTTTCTGTACTATTCAATAATGGCTACTCATTTCTGGTTGAATGTGATAGCATTCGAAATATGGAACGCCTTCAGGTAGGTGTCGCAAAGGAAACTATTAAATAACGTTGTAAGGTTTTGCAAGTAAGCAAGTAATAAATTGACTGAGCGATTTTTATGAGTCTGCAAATATTCCAGACCCAAAAACGAATTTCGTTCAAGAAAATCACGGGAGTACGATCACAGGTTTCTGAGGGCGTGCTTGTACTCTTTCGGAATGCCGCTGATCATGCTGATAGCTGTCACAATCCTGGATGAAGTGGATCTCACCACTGTCAAACCGAAGTTCGGAGACTGCAGGCATGCACGTAAGTATTCATTGTTTTTAGAGTATACAGTTTCCTCAGAGGTGACGTTCCCTTTGCAGCCATGATTCTGGCTAGCCAGGAGTTCACTAATCATTAACGAGCATTGGCGTGATAAGCAATGATGAGTCTTTGATTAAAAAACTGTAAATCAGCAATTCTGGATAACTGTACAACATTAATTTCGCTCATTGGCACGAGAAGAAAAAATAAGAGGTTATTTCCTGAATGAATTAATCGTTGACTATAAATAAATTATACAGATATAATATAGTAATATTATACGTATTACTCGTTGAAAGAAAGGAAATAATTATCTTAGCTAATAACTAAACTAACGTTAATTAATTGGCAATGGGGACAGCGCCATGACCTGGACAGTTGGGGTTGTGGTTGGGGCAGAAAGTTCTAGATTGGAGACACGTGGATTTAAATCATAGTGCAGAGCAAACCTTGGTAGACCAAGATGGTCAGCGACCTTGTGAAGATCGCTGATTGCTGACCGTTTGCTACAGGTCGCTGAAGAAAACCGTGAGGGGAGGCTTACATTTAGCTGTAAACGCCCTGCATCGAGGTACTATTGTTGTAAGATATAGATATATTTTACATTTTCCATTCAATCAATAAATTTTGTTCGCAGCTGACAGCCATTACTTTCACTATGTTCCCATCATAATAATATTATGTGTAAACCTTGTTTTCTTCGTGATGACCACATACCATTTCTGTCGGCAAAAACAAGAGAAAACATTGAATAGTCCTGACAGTAGGATGAGTAGCCGGGATCGAAACAAGTAAGTGACTTTGTACGGCTAACTTCCTATATTTACGCTGTCATCCATTGTCGCCCAAGCACGAACTTATTTATTACTTACTTATTAGGTATTCGTAACGTGAGCGTAGCCAGCAAAGGTTCGTGCTCGCAAAGGCAGTATAAACGTCATAAGATAAGTATCATTCGTGCTGCCAAATTTAGTTTGTTTTACGTCCGATAGAGGCGCTCTCACGATTCTCATACAAATTGTTTACTTTAACGATACGATTACTTTTACGCAAACTATTCGTGCTTGCCCTACAGTGGGGCACTCTGGACTGATTTTGACAATTGGGTGAAGTTAGCATAAGATTTTAAAGTACATTTAGCATAAGCATCCAACTTGATAACTGTTTTTGTTTTCAGTTTTGGCCTTTACATCAAGCTGTCAGTGTCTACTGGCATGGACTGGTTCTTGGACCTTTTAAATGTGTTTATTGAGCTGCCCCCCTATATGAATTATATTATCGCCACACACACTAACTTCATTGGCGTCATACAGTTCATTTTACTATGCGTTTGCAATAAGACAATCGTAAATCTTGTGTGTAAGAGGTAAGATATTATTTTACATTTTTATACTGTGTAACGCAGAACTTGACTTTATGCTATCAAAGTGTACTGTTAAATCTGATATTTTTATGATAATCTGTCAACTTCACTTTTAAATGAGAAAGCAAATAAATAATATATCCGATGACTCGGTGTAACTTTGCAGGTTCTTATACCACTTTAACCATAACCACAGCCTACGTGTTTTTGACGAGCTGAGGAAACGTCAACATTCGCGGAGACAATTGCATTTTTTTATTTTATGCTGCATCAAATATCCTTTTAACTCACGTAGCTATATCTTTAAAAATATTTGTAATTTTTTAAGCTTCAAAACCCTTTTCAATCAATAAATACACGTTAACACCAATTTTGTCTCAGTATTTTGTCTACGCGAAATGTAAAAGATTTTGCTTCAGTCAGACTACGCCCGCTGGTGTAGTGGTTCGCGCTCCGGCCGGACTGACTTCAAATCCAGTGGACGCGGGTTCGAATCCCGCAAAGGGGCAAATATTTGTTTAAAGATAATAACAATAACATCAAACGAATACAAGATCATTAAATAGTGTTGTCTAGCGAATATTTATATTTAGCGAATTTCTGTAACTGCCTCGGTGGCGCAGCGGTTAGAGGGTCGCATTTTAAAGCGACGGCTGCGCCAGAGGTCCTGGGTTCGATTCCCGGGTCCGGCCAAAACTATGTACCTGAGTTTTTCTGTTCAAAAATTCTCAGGGAAGCCCGGAGATTGGAAGTTGGCGCCTCGGAAAGCTGCGCCTGATCTCTCTCCGGTCGTGTCAGATTGCTGTCCCATCGGGCTATGAGAGTGAAAGTAATAGAGAGTGCACCTGTGTTTGCGCACGCACTTGTGCACTATAATAAGTCCCGCGCAGTCGGTTATGGTCCTTGTGACTGGCCACCGTAGTCGAAATCGGCTAGGGGGACTATTATTTATATTTATTTATCTACTAGCGGTCCCGGTTATTTTATTTTCGCCTTCTATTCTATGTCCTATTTGGTCGGAGCGGCGTCGCATCCAACAAAATAAAATTTATGAATATCAGTCCACACCACGCATTCTCGATTACATGGTGTACCTTACATGAGACTTTCTTGTTTATAGAGGTACAATATCTTTTTGCAAGGACGCCCTTTTGGAGGTGAATTAGACCATCAATATAAACAACTTTTACTATGGGGTCATGGTCGAAATCTTAAATAAAATGTCGGGTGCCCCATACAAAATCTGTTAGCTACATCGACGACATCGACGATAATATAAGGAGAGGCAGCAAAAAATAAGGTTTGAACGATGGCCCCATGTAAAAGTTGTTGCAAAAACACCCGGTATATACATATAGATAGATATTCATCCATTTCTTAATTTCGTATGTAGTTATGACAAATTAATGGCATAAGAGTGACTGTAAGAAGCTTATTTATAACTTTCTGATTACAGGTTAAACATCAAAAATCGTTTTTTATGAACCATTCATCAAATGCAACACAAAGCAGCGGTAAATGGAAGGGTAGTAGAAATAAGGGCGATTTAGATAAACACAATCCTTGAAAGAATTGATACTTTCAAAGGTAGAATAAGGCACCTTGTAAGTAATCCGAACTTGTGAATAAAGAAACATAATACTTATGAAATAGGCACCTATATGTATTTATTAAGTTTCTTTTTTTAAAAGTTCGGATTTTATGAAATAGTTATATTCTTGGAATATTGTATCACGATACGTGACGTAGATTTCTTAATTAAAAGATTAAATATTGTATCTGTCCACTGTTACTTGTATTTGTTATTTTATCGTAATATGTTATTGTAATTAGTGAACTATATTGTTTAAAAGTATCGATGTGAGTTGCAGCATTAACTCAAACCTTAGTGGTTTCCTCATGCTGTCTGTATCGAATCCATTTGTATTATTTTTTAAACGTTAATAATGTAAAAAAAAACATCATTGATTCCGATGATGAATGTGTATAGCTTGCTTTGTTGCAAGTTCCTACCGTTCTAATTTTTTACTCATCTTATCCCCCTAATAGTCCAAATCACAAAAAAGAACTTCTCACAAAAAGAAACAAGGGCTAACTATAATAAAACCTTGACTAAAAGACAATCTTAGTATTATCTGTAAGCACCATATTAATAAATTTCCTTTTTAAAACTCAACAATTTTTGTTTAGACGTAAGCACTTTTAGCATAACTAACAGCACGTTAAGGCCGTCTTATTCCGTCAAATTATCTCATAAGCCCCGCCCCCTTGTTAAAAGTGCGGGGCGCTTCCCCCACCAGCACCCCCGCACAAAACTTTTTCTGTCAACTTTGTCTTACAAATCTCGTGTATAATTAAGCCATCTAGTGTTTATTTAAGGAACAAAATTTTCTTGAATAAGATACTTCATGCGCTTTTGTAAGTAACATACCCACGCCATCTAGCAGAACCCCTAAGAACTTTTACAAAATGGTTTCTTTAGTACACCATACATGCTTTTTAGTCTAAACGTTTATCGAAAGAACAAGGAACGCAAAGAGTGGCATTTCATTCTCACACGACTGGTCAGCACTTTATGCCAGCAACCTGTAACCATTATAAAAACAAGAAAGAATATCCGATAACATTTATTATATTCTTTATTGCACTTATAAGATGTACAGAAAATAGGTACAAGAAGTCACAATGTGAACAAAGGTGAGCTTATCCCTAAAAGATACCTCTTCCAGCCAACCCATAGGTGTAGGAAATGTAATGTAATAACATTTAGGTGGTTTATATTAAGATCCTTTTTGTCGACACAGTTATAGTCTCACTACTATCTTCCATCAGTCTTCCAATTGATGATGACTGAAGACCATTACAGATATGGCACTTCAAATTTAGGGTTCCGTACAAACCAGTAATATAAGTCAAAGTTCACCCATCACGAGAATTTTGTCATGGTTTTTTTTTACACACTGAAATTCATAACATTTCAAATCATCATCATCATTCTCTTGCCCTGTTCCCAGTTTATCTAGGGTCTGCGCAGTATGTTTCACGCTTCCGTTTAACATTACAAATATGGAAAGCTAAATTAAAGACAAAGGTTTCTTTATCGTTTCAGTAATCCTTTAATAATATCAAAGTTTTTTATTTACTAGTCGTCTCCCGCGACGTCGCCCGCGTATATTTTGGATGTCCCGTGAAATGGTTCAAGTAAATTAATGGTTTAAAGTAATTACTATCGAGGTCACCCACACCACGCTTAAAATACTCGTTTAATATCAGCCTGAACTATAAAAATGACTTGACTATCATGTGTTAGAAAGTAAGAAAATAGTAAGGCAAAAGTAGTTAGTAGTAATCTCTCATTTAGATGCAATACTTTTTTCGGCGAAGTTCACTATCAAATATACTGAGCATTGAACTTGGCTATCATTTTTCACATTGATGTTTTTGTTGGGATATCATAACTTTTTATAGAAATATTTATTTGCTTATTCATAAATCATTAATACATATTTTTTGCAAGCTTCCATCCACTTAATTATAACGGTTTCAGACCCTACAATTAAAAAACTTTCTTTTGTTTTCAGATTTTTTCCTTCGCTTACACATTATTACCTAGCTAGATGCCATATTTCAACTGTCTAGGTTTGTTAATTAGAGCACCGCACCCACACAATTACTTTGATAAACCATATATGGTTTTGCCATGTTTGACTTTTTGTAGTCTAGCTTATAGACCTTTTTTACTATAAAACTGTAATTTGGCATGGGTTTCTTTATATCCTAATCACACCGCCTAAAATATGTATTTTAAAATATTTTTGAGACACCTCCCTACAAGGAATGAATTATGATGAGCATGAGTTCCTACACCGAAAGGGCAACACCAGGGTTTATCTCATGAATCGTGATAGTAAGACAGTTGAAATTTTCAGGAAGGATGTATTCATGTTGCCGTTGAAAAAACAAAAACTTAAAAAACAGTTTTTTTTTTCAGGTTGCTCTCATACAACTTATCTACTCTGATAATGATAATAATGAGGGGCTGCCCCATTATTAGGACTTCATATCTTTTGTATGGGACTCCCTGACAACAGAATGATGTTTATGCCATTTTCATAGATAATGGTACGGAACCCTTCGTGACCCCGAAGCGCCATTTGGCGCTAACTACAAGATTAATAGAATTATTATGTGTCACAAACACCAAAGTTGTTTTGGATATTCAGTAACAGCAATTTGAGGAACGGTTATAAAAATAAAATTAAGACAGTCTCCACACATTTTCGACAGAACAAAATTGAAAAAATTATTCAGTTTTGACATTTCTGAATGCAAATATAATTGGATTATACTGAGTAATCTCCATGTTCGTCGCTCAAGTCCACGTCACCAAATAAGAGATAGATAGTCAATGCATTATTACTACACGATTCAGAAAATGTGTACGTACGTACGTAAATAATATTGTTTAAAGCCTACTGTACATCGCTATATACCTGCAGCCTGTGGGCGAACTACACACAAAAGAGCTACAGTGACCTTCGGGTCCTATACAACAATGCCTTCAGGATTGTTGTGGGGCTGCCCCGATTCTGTAGTGCCTCGGGCATGTTTGCGGAGGCGCGCACCGCCTGCTTTCACACTACTATGCGCAAGCGCAGTGCCTCCCTGGTGCGCAGAGTGCGGGCCAGCCCCAACGCAATCCTGTCGATGATCGCCAGTAGGCTCGACTGCCCCTATGTGCGGCACTGTGGTGACAGGCATGCTCCTGTGCAACCATTTGTGCGGAGTTTTTAAGTAATTTAGTGATATTATTATTTGTTTGTTTTATATTGTGAATGTTTTAATTGAATTGCATTTTTTAATTTTAATTTTGATTTAAATCTTGATTTTTATTTTAATTTACTTAATTTAATTTTAAATTTAATTTTTTCTTATGTAATTTTAACTTTATTTTTTTTTTATTCAGTTAGTTTATTTTAATATTATTTATATTATCTTTTAAATGTGTGTGTAATAATATGGGTCTCAGTAACCTGGAAATAAATGAATTTTAATTTTTAATTTAATGGAAACCTGAGTTCCATACACGAAGAGAGCTAGACCGACCTTAACTTAACCTCCAATGTTTGTATTTTGTCACAGGAGTCTAGATGTAAATAAATAAATAAAATTAATATAGACCTATCACCTAATAATTTTCTCCCTCCCTCAAATTCATATAATATTTTCTCGTCTCCAATATACTAGAGTCACCAGGGCACAGCTTTAGCATTTGAGATTACTGCTAAACCTACAGTTATGGTTTAGCTCTGATTTTTCCAAATAGAGAAAATGTTCAAAACTACAATAATTTGACATGAGTGTTTTATGCTTTTTGTTTATATTGTTACTATAGAAACGGATTCATCTCTACGATTGGTACAAAAATATAGTTCATTTATTCACAACAATTATATATGTCGCTACAGCCTTTCTCTTTTTATTTTGCTTAACACGTAGAGGTTGGGGGTTCCATCCTCATGGCATTGAGGAGATTTATCCGCATGGTGATGAAGTTTTTGATACTAATTTTCTTTTTGAAATTTATTTTCATTGTTATGTAGTTTTTTTAATAGGATTTGCTACTTTAAAAAAAAACCTAAATATTAATTAGTTTTTATTTTTAATTTTTTTTATTTTAAATGTAAAAATGTCCAAAAATTAAAATAAATACTTATTTCGTTTTCTAAAAAAATATTGTGACTATGTAGAAAAATATTCATGATACCCCCGATTTGAACTCGCGACCTTTGATTAGTATAAGACTGGTGCTGATCCAAGTATCCAACTGAGCGTGACGCGGCGCGGCGAAATTAGCTATTATTAGTTCTTAGGTGTTTTACGTAATTAAGTACGCAAATAAAATTGCAAAAATTGACATAGGAATGAGGAAATGGTATCTCGTGCTTGTCATTTGAATAAAAAGATAGCGCTATTTCTGCTTGCATGTATAGAACAGAGATGACACGACGATCAACTGTTGCGTCAAAGTCGTTGCGCGAATCACCATCGTCACAAGTGTGAGAATCACTAAATCAGTGTTTTATGAATGAAAATGTTAATAAAACTGGAAAAAAACGATTGGACGCCCTAAACATCTTTGGTGTCTAAAGTAATCTTAAAAAGACAATTGGAAGAATTTGCTGCTTGTAAGAAAGAATACAGACTAATGAAAAAAATGGACCTTTCTTTGCCTGAACATAACACCGATAAAAACTAAAAAAAAATCATTTGATTCATAGCTGAGATCTCACTTATGTGGTCAAAATGTATATTCTTATAATCCTCTGTTCCTCACATCTGTGTAGCTTGAGCAAATCAAGATCAAAAAAGTCGAAATAGGTCAAATAAAGTGTTTTTAGATATTTCGTTATTCTGATCTAAATAACAAACATTTTGAAATCATTTTAACATGTATATGTGTAGAATGGAATTACCTACTAAAATATGTGATTTTCATAAATATAAGTCCAATAATTTGAAAACTACATAGAAAATACGAAAAAAAAGGGGCCCACTTCTGAGGCAATTATTATCGAGCAAAGTAATTACAATCGTGTTTCCAACCACAATCCAGCTATCTAGTAATCTTCTTCTATAACATATATAGGTTCGAGATTTAAATAATTAGTGTTTCCATGTTTAAACTCAATCGAAACATCGTAAAAATGGAATATCTGGGCCTTAAGGTAAAAACAGCGGACTCATGCAGTTGCACACGGCTAGTTTCCAAACAAAATTAAGAACCAAGTACACATATTCTGCTTCTATATTGTGATCTTGTGATGCCACGCGATAAGTGTATCCCACCAAAAGCATTCTGTAAAAAACTAGCCAAGTCTCGATGGAGCTGCTTGTTTATCTCCAAAAAGTAATAAAATCTAGACAAAGTACTGCAATTTCTTTATTATCATAGTTAATGTTGTGTGACTTGGCCATTGAACGTATCTATATTTACTTATAAATTTAACTCATAATCATCAATATTGTCTGTTGAACAACACTTTTGTGGATAATGTTAGGTCTACTTTCACCTCCTTTCGGGATTGCACTTCATCTATGGATAATACCTAAATGCTATTCGTTTGAATTTTTTAATATCTCGTAAATATAAACTGTTCATGTTATTAACATAAAATTACAATGCTATGGAAGAGCCGCTTACGTCACTCAAATAATTTCCTTCGTTGTGGTTTTCCGATTAATATCGACCGAGCGCGTTACCAGCAACTAAAACTTTATTTTGATGTGTAAAATTCGTATCAACCGCTACTTATGACATTTATAAATGACAAAACTATGTACTGAAATAATTGCCTCACTAACTTTCACCCGTATGTGGTCGGCAGTATACCTCACATTGATTTTTACTTCAACATGCATAACAGGATAAAGTGTAATGTGCTAACCCGTTAAATATTAAAATTATTTTCCGCAGTCCTCCACGGCTTGTTAAACTGTGCTATTGTTATTGTCACAATGTTAAAATCAACCATTATTATTATTATTTATACGTGTATTTGTGTCATAAACTGTTCTGAACTTAAATGTGACTATAATCCGATCTTAGATTTAAACTCCAGCGATAAAGACCGAGAGCAAGACAAAAATGATTTTTGTAAGAACAAAATGTGTGTTTTTCGAAGGTGTCGTCAGCCGAATAGCATGTATCTAATACGAAGCTCACCTAAGGTATCAAAATGTGTGTCACTTGATGAGATTGCAAAGTTGACGAGCAAATCCTTAGAAGTTCCGGTGTACACGAATAACTCTACGTTGACGCCAAGCAAAAAAAGAATCAGCGATTTCCATTTTGTAGCGTACAGACATTTTGGGAAACTATTAAAAAATGAATGCTTTACGAATCCATTAGATGGAGACTGGCATTTGCTAGAGGTAAGCATTATGAATTGGATTTTGAGTATGAGAGTATGCTTGAGAAAACTTTATTCGACACAAAGTACATAATATTACGGCACGGTAGCTCAATTGGAAGAGCAGTTGGCCCGGTAAGCCAGAAAGATGCTGGTTCGAGTCCCGCCCGTGCGCAATTTTTCGTTTCTTATTTCATCTTTTATAAATATAGTGTGTTAGAGATCGGACTTCCGATACTTTATCAACGTGTTGTATGTTAAATTTTATCGACAAAAACTGATACAAAGGAGGGTTATTTGTCTTCCTCGGTTCTCTAATTAATTACCAAACAACGATAAAAGGAATACGCGACAGATAGCATAAACATAATGTACAGTCGAGGTCTTTGGCGCCTTACCACTTTCCAACGAAAATGACTTGAACGCATGTTATGTAGTACTATTATATATTCTGTGCGCATGTCTCAAAAACAGGCGTCACTTTAAACAAAAGACTACTCGAAGTAGATGCGGGGCTCTTAAAGTGGCTGGTGGTGGCGCCAGAGCCCCAAACCGTACTATTCCGTGTAATTACTGTAAGTATATCAATCACCTATTCACTTGCATTGCAGAACGGCTCATTAACAACGAATGATACGTTGAAACTTAACGTACCTTTACAAGGATTTGTAATGGAGTTCCTTATGATCCAAAAACCCAACGGTGATTGGGTGGGACCGAGCATAGTAGCCCATATAAAAACCGGGGGTGAACATGTCATGATACCCACAAAAGATATATACGACATCACAGGTGAATTCTAGATTATCTACCATCTATAATATATTTTGATAATGTTGACTTACAAGTTACATTTCAATATTTTCACACCCGAAAGAAATCGTGGACCAGAGTTTTCAACATGTTTTTAATTTAATCACAGATTAGTAAGAGTATGTTAATTTAATACACGGACAGACAGATGAACAAAAAAATGACCACAGTATGACGGACAGACTGACGTGACAATTATGTAAATTCCGTTTTTCTTCACTAGTCGAATATTGTAAACAATCTTGACATTCCTTTTTAGAGAAAATATTCCTTTTAAAACAAGATACACACAAAACTTACAACAAACATAGCTAATTCATCGTTCAACACTGAGATCTTTTGAAACTAAATATTAAATAAATTTTATTGGTTAATATTTTTTTTAAGTTACAAAAAGATTGTTTACAATGTTGGACTAGCAAAGATGAATGGAGTTTAGACGTGGTTATATGTGGGGTATAGACGTGGATCGGAACGCAACAGAGTGATATTATTTACATGAAACGAAACGCAGCGAGAACGAAGACATAAATAAATAAATAAATATCCTTGGACATTTCACACAGCGCCATCTGGTCCCAAACTAAGCAAAGCTTGTACTATGGTAACCAGACAACGGTTATAAACATAAATAAAATAAAATAAAAATAAAATCCATTTATTTCTTAAAATCTTTAACAAAATATAATGCCGGGGCTTCCCATAAAGTTATCTAAGTGATACTTGTGTAGGGATAGCCTCGCTCTTCCTTATGATTAACAATAAAGATATTTAACATTGTATTATGTCAATAAACTAGGTGGAAAAGTAAAAACAAAAAAATTATGTCTGTACAGGTTGCACTGGATTTAAAACAGAGTACAGTCAAGTAGGAAAACTCAAAAATCAAATTTAAATAAAAAATAAAATAAAAATTGATTGTGTTTGTGTGATGTGTATGTTTGTGTGTGATGTGTATGTGTGTGTTTGTGTGTGTGTGTGTGTGTGTGTGTGTGTGTGTGTGTGTGTGTGTGTGTGTGTGTGTGTGTTTGTGTGTGTATGGCCATGGATGAGGGCGTGGGTATGGGTGTGAGTGAATAGTGTGCATTAAATTATTAAACTTAAATACTTTTTTTTTTGTAAATACATACATATTATACATAGAAAACACCCAGACCACTACAAACAGACAGAGAGGAACGTTTGAATTTTGGGTACGACGTACTACAATGCTGAATTTAAAAAATGGAATTTCATAAGCCCTACAAACGGAAGGCCGAATATTAAAATGCCGAATGTTTATATGATCGAAAGTTCTAAATACCGAAAGTCTATGAAGTGAAATGGGTCGCTTTCTCCCATTGTATAACAATCGACTATTGGGTATGAATGTGAGGAGAGAAAGAGTGGTGTTGGTGTGGAAAATATAGGAGCAGCAGCTCACGAATAAAATAAATAAACCAAGTTTTTACCATACAGAAACGTATTCTCTATTCATATTATTTTTCTACAGAGTTTAAACACGCTAATCTCAGAAAAAAATTGGTTACATTGGCTTGTACCCTCTAAAGTACTAACATAATCTGTTTATAGGTTTTTTAATATCCAGCGTGTTCTTGATTCTGGTGCTGGTGGTTTACTTCTGGTTGAGGCAACTCCAAGGGCAGTACGTCAAAATGTTCATGGCATACGTAGCCTGTCTCGCAGTTGCCTTCGCTCTAAACGCCGTCAAATTACTAGGCTTGAATTACGGTCTCTTTGGCAAAATTGGATGTAAAAGCATCAGTAAGTGAGATTACATTGATTAATTTAAAAAAAAAGTCCTTTTTTTATTAAAAAAAAGATACCGTTTTTTCTTAACACTAGTCTGCCAGCCTGCAGTCGCTCTCGTGAGATATTTGACTTAAAACTATGTAGCTTGTATACTAACCGTGCATGCAACACTGTTTTTTAAAGTCCGATTATCTGCTGTAAAATAAAAGCTGTGCTCGAGTTAGAACCTTATTGCAAAGACACGATGACAAGTGTGGATATACTTTTTATTCGTATTACATACAATAATTTGCCTAGAACCTTTTTTTGTTATTAATATTTTTATCAAATAGCTAAAAGTGCAGCTAAAATGATTTGTTTATTCATTTTCAGGCTCTTTTCTGTACTATTCACTAATGACCAGTTATTTCTGGTTGAATGTGATAGCTTTCGAAATATGGAACGCTTTCAGGTAGGTGTCGTAAAGAAAACTTTTACGTTTTAAATGGTTTTGCAAGTAATAAATTGACTGACCGATTTTCTGTTCTTATAAGTCTGCTTATTTCCCAGACCCAAAAACGAATTCCGTTCAAGAACATCACGGGACTACGATCACAACTTTCTGAGGGCGTGCTTGTACTCTTTCGGAATGCCGTTGATCATGCTGATAGCTGTCACAATCCTGGATGAAGTGAATCTCACCACTGTCAAACCGAACTTTGAAGACTGCATGCATTCACGTACGTATTCATTGTTTTAAGGACGAATATAATTAGGAAACAAAATATATAGTTTGCTTTGGGGTGACGTTTCCTTAGCAGCCATAATTCTGGCTAGCCAGGAGTTGACTAATTATTAACGAGCATATACGAGATTAGTCCTAAGTTATTATTAACTGTAAATCAACAATTCACGCATATATGACTTATCTGAATAACTGTATATTAATTTCGCTCATTAGCACAGCACACGAGGAAATAAGAGGATATTTCCTGAATGAATAATTCGTTAACTATACTCGTACATATATACATACAGATAGAATATAATATTATTATAATTATTTTAAATAAAGGATATAATAGCTCAGCGAATGAGTAAGGTCAATTGTCAATGGGGACAGCGCGATGAAATGCTGGTAGTTGGGGCAGAAAAGTTCTAGATTGAAGACCCTTGGATTTAAATACAGCATAGAACAGACATTGGTGGACCAGCAAGATGGTCAGCGACGAGTAAAGATCGCACTAGATGCTGGGGCCCTATTTTTGAATCACTCGCGTCAATATGACTTGTAAATTTTTGTTCGAATATGAATAAAAAGTCAACGAAAATCATTCGGAATACTGACACGAGTGATTCAAAAATAGAGCTCCTGACCGCTTGCAACTGGTCGCTATAGAAAACCGTGAGGGGAGGACTACATTTAGCTGTAAACGCCCTAGGCTGGATCGAGACCCACCATTGTCTGTTGGGGAAGGTACTATTTTTATAGAAATAATCAATGTCAATCAATCAATTTTGTTCGCAGGTGGTAGCGATTACTTTCACTACGTTCCCATCACAATAATATTATGTGTAAACCTTCTTTTCTTCGTGATGACCACATACCATTTATATCAGAAAAAACAGGGGAAAACCCTAAATAGTGCTGACAGTAGGATGAGTAGGCGAGATCGAAACACGTAAGTAATTTTGTACGACTAACTACCAGTCTTATGCTCTCTTAAAATGTCTGGTACTACTCGTAAATCTGAAATTTGCGCTGTCAGCCATTGTCGTTGTAGCCCAAGCACGAACTTTTAAAGTATCCGTTACGTAAGCGTAGCGAGTTTACTACACAATTACGATAGCTAGCTGTGGTCACCCGCGATTTTAAACGTCAAAGAAAAGTTCATGCTCGCAAAGCTAGTAGTATAAACATCATAGGATACGACTACCGCACGATTACTACAGAGTGATAGGTGGTATATAAAGAATACTCGTAAATAACTTATATTTACTGGTTAGCACCACAATTAGCACCCAACTAACGTGATAACTGTTTTGTTTTCAGTATTAGCCTTTACATCAAGCTGTCAGTGTCTACAGGCGTGGACTGGATCTTTGACCTTTTAGATGTGTTTGTGAAGTTACCCTCATATATGAATTATATTATCGCCACATACACTAACTTCATTGGCGTTATACTGTTCATTTTACTATGCGTTTGCAACAAGACAATCGTAAAGCTTGTGTGTAAGAGGTAAGATATAATTTCATTTTTTTACTGTGTAACGCAGAATTTCACGTTATGCTACCAAAGTGGTGCACTGTTACTGATATTGTTATGATAATAAATAAGTAGTAGGATATATGTATTCGGCGACTCGTTGTAACTCGGTGTAATTTTTTCGTTCGAAAACGAGTTATTTTCGTTGACTTTTAATTCATCTTCGAACGAAAATCACACGCCATATTGATGAGAGTGATTCAGAAATATATCGCCCCAGCAGGCTTAAGATGCACGCCGTGATAAAAATTTATCGAGGCATTTTATCGCGTTTGTTTGTCAAAAATCGACATACCCGCAGTTGCTAACATGGCTGCCATGAAAGTCATGTCGTACTGTCAAAATTCGAAATATGACAAAATTATCATTGAACCCTAACATGCCACACATATTTTTATCGAATTTTGACATTTCGCCGTGTACCATTATCGTCCACCATTAGCGACGACCACAAATAAGAAACAACATATTTAGAGCAAAAGTATATGACTGAGTCGTGCCATATTTTATACTAGGCTCTCAAAAAACAATAAAGTGTAAAAATATTGAAAAGAAAGTACCCGTGGAACATTTTTTATCCCTAACATATTTATTAACTTGAATTCATTATCTGTGGGCAATATTAGATTTACTCTTACTAATCTGTGGGCAATATCGAGTCAATCTGTCATTGTGTCAAGTTGATCATTTTGAGCCAAATCTGGCATAAAATTGAGTGAATGGTTAGAAATTGACATAACTCGTTATCGTTGTGGATAAATTTGTCCAATGTGGTTGGCATGTTAGGGAATATGATAAAATAGCATAGATCGACTAATTTTGTCATGTCGATCGAAAGAAATAGTGTGTCATGCATGTTAGGCCTACTGGACTTTAAGACAGCATGCAGCGGGCTCGAATCCCGCAGCAGCAAATGTAGCACAAGTGAGCGCAAGTATTTGTAGGCTTACGTTAAATACGTTTAATGTATCTATGGAAAACGTCCTCGTCATAATAGCAAAATGAAGATAATATATTTGCCCTTTTGTCTGGCGAATGTTAATATTTATTTCGTAATAACTTATTAATATTAACTTTCTGATTACAGGTTCAACATTACAAATCGCTTTATAAACCAATCGTCTGTTCATTCGTCAAATGTAACGCAAAGCAGCGGTAGAATGAAGGGTAGTAGGAATAAGAGCAATTCAGATGAACAAAATCCTTGAAATTATTATTAGAAAATAAGAATAGGTACTAACGAGGTCACCGCCGCCTAACCATCTTAAGATCCGAAATCACTTGCACCTCGAGTTGTCTTTTGATTGCAGTGACACCGGTTTTTGAGTATTGTGTGCAAGCGAATTTCGTTGAAAAGTGGTAAGGCGGCAGAGACCTCGACCGTACCTATAGTTATTAAGGTACTTTATTTACAAGTTTAGATTTACAATAAGTACTTCATCGGATTTCTTAATTATCAATCATTATATTATGATGATGAATGCGTGTAGCTTGTACTTGATTTGTATGAACAGTCGCCAGCACACCAGGTTACCCACTTTTGTTACAAACTAGCCCCTAACACAAAACTGCAAAAGATACCGCAGTGTTAACCTTGACGTGCTGTTGTCCGTACCTATACGTTCCAATGATAAATTAGTACGTTCCTACGTTAAGTTAGTACGTTCCTACGTTCTGAAAAGTTTCAATTTTTTTTTTAATGTTTCACTTAACTTTTAGAGTAGAACTATGATGTTGAAATAAAAGTTAACATCAGTGCTGGTTGTAATTATTTCCTTCTCGTGCACCTGGCTGGCGTGTGATTTTCGTTAAAAAACACATTAAAAATCAACGGAAATCACTCAAAATCTAGACGTGAGTACTCACAAAAATAGGGCTCCTGGGCCCCTATTTTTAAATCACTCGCGTCAAGATGGCGTGTGATATTCAATGTTTAATAAAGTCGAATTTTGGAATGAAAACCAGTTGTAATCTACACAAAAAGGATTTGAAAAATCATTGCTCAATTTTTTGAATACTCACGTCTATACTACGCGTGGTTTTCGTTGATTTTTTATTCGTTTTCGAACGAAAAACACACGCCATATCCAAGCGAGTGATTCAAAAATAGGGCCCCAGTGGTCTTAATCTGAATCACAAAAAAATCACACTAAATAACCTCCTTTTTTGAAGTCTGTAAAAAACAAAGACTACGAGTATCTCGAGGCCTAACTCTGGACACTAATCCGCAAGTTGCTGATGCGATCACGGACGAGTAAAAAAAGTAAGGACTCCGCCGCACCGCCGTGTGTGCGTTACGACGGGGATACCAGTTGACACAAATATTTTGCCCCTTATTGTGTAGGTTTAGCGAATGGCGGCAATGAGTCTACTAATGTTACTGATTTATGCATGTGAGCAAGTGCGTAAAATTTGAAGTAATGTCCTTTTTAAAACCATAATTTAAATTAAAAGAAATGGCTAGATAAATTACACACCTGTTATTCTTTTGGTTGGATTTCATTATCTATGTTATATCAAAATAAAAAGTACTTGCCAGTTTTTTTTTTATTAATAGTACGAACACACACAATTAATTGATTCGTTTGATTTTCCTGTAAAATTCCTTAATATTCTTATGCATTCATCTTTCCATGGTTCATTTCTTATAGAAGAAAACGTAAAAATAAATAAAGACAAAATGGCCAATCATCCTCAAACACAATATTATCTATTAACAACATTATGGATTGGGTTACCCCACTTTTCGGGTAAAGTTCCTATTTATTTTCCGGCAACACTGGCTGTTACTGTCACCCACCGGCAAATCACGTGTAGTGGTTTTGTGTTCCAAATAGTTTTTTTCTTAAGATCAGAAATTAATGTAGGTAATTAGTACTGGTAACTACTGGCGGTACTGTGAAAGGTAGTTCCTAGGCACTTTTTTTGTAGTGTTGTGTTATTTTTACATCATTTAAACGACACATGACGGTCAGCTTACTTTAGTTTGAGTGTGTGCGTGTAGGTTCGTATTTACATGAACGCTGGCTTACTTTGGGTGCTTCACTTTTTATGTAGGTGACGCGGATTTCTACCTTTTTTTACTCGTCCGTGTGTGTAGACCATTGAGTAAATAATCACTATGTTCTTGGGTAGAGAACGCGATAGATACCACCCACAGGTCAGGTTGCTTTCCCAAACTTTACTAAGGTCCTCCTAACTAAACGCTCCACCAAGAGCTTTCCAATCTAAATAAATATCTGTCATATTATCTATGCCATACCGTACTCTTTCTTTTGCTAAGTAAATACCTCAGCCCCAGATTAGATAATAAATACATGATCAGTGCTAATCTTAGATTATGTATCCTGTAGATTTGACACATATTTAAAATTGACAAGTTAGAAAGTGATGGCTGTATACAAAAGTACTTAAGAGTGAGAGAGACGCAGATATTGTTTTTTGTCCTTATCACCGTTCATAGGTAATTTCTGCCTGCCACAATTTAAAAATAATGGCAGACATTTGACGTCTATGCGAAAAATACAATAAAATTGCAAATTTAAAATAAATTTTGTGCAAGTGAAGTGTTTTGTGGATTACGGAGTGATTGTTTTACTTACTCAACATGGTAAATTGTTGTGTGCTTGGATGTAAAAGCCGTACTGAGCGTAAATATGAAAACATAACATTTCACACGTAAGTAAGCCTCATTTATATTGTTCCTATATGTTTTACCTGCATCGAAGTGCATTAATCTTAAATCCTATAAAAGAACATACATATTAGTGGAAAAAAGTAGTGAATTATCAATCGAATTGTAAAATATTTTTGTATTATTACCTGACCAAATATAAAAGGTCGTCTATGGCTCAACTCTGTGGGTTATGGCTTTTACGGTAGCCATTTTGTTAGTATTTTAAATTTTGCTGGGTTATCGTTACCTTTAGGGATACCACAATACAAAGGGTAAAAGTTCTCGATTTAAGGGTAATTTACAATCGACTGATTTTTAAAATCGTATATGTATTTTAATTGCTGGAGGAACATTTCATGCGTTGTAGTGATCATTATTATTTGAACTAATTATGATTTGTGTTCATTTATATAGATTTCCAAAAGACGAGACGGTACTAAAGGTTTGGATTGCAGCGACTGGACGGCAAAACTGGCAGTCTACCAAGCACACTCGCATGTGTTCTATCCATTTTAAAACCGAATGCTTTCAGAAAAAGCAACGGATAACTTATTTGGCAAATATTTGAATGTACGCAACAAATTTATGTTGCGTATTTATGTTATTTTTTAATAAACTTACATCATTTAACGGCCCATAAAAGTTATTTGTTGACTATTTTATTTAAACTTTATTGCTCTGTAAGTTGTATAATTGGCGGACTTATTCTGTTCTATGACGTTAAAAATCCTATTTCCTTCTTAAACATTTTTTTTGTACACAATTTTTGTTTTATCCCTATGTTAATATTTTTTTGTACAAATAAATAAAGATTTTGACTGTAAAATTAAGTATTTATTGTAATTAAGGTTACTAGTGTATTTATATGGGTGGGGAGTAAATTTTTATGAACATGGCCACCCCAAAATACGTAAGTACTTTATATCTGTCTCATACGGGTGAACGCGGCTGTCAAGTCTATAATATACTTCGTCTAAGGTGCTAATAGTATGCCTCAGCCCTTAGCTCAAGTGTAGGCGACTCGCCTGGGACGCATGTGTTCATTATAAAATCTTCTGTCTCACTCCCACCTTTAGCTGTCACCCTATATGACCTGTCAGGGCCCTAATCGAATCTGCGATTTCACATAATCTGTGGTAGTTTTCGTGGCAAAGGTCTTTGAGGCTATATCTATATACTAAAAGGGCAAGGTAAAAGGTTGCGTTCTTTGACTTAATATTAACATAACGTTATTCTGTTGCGTACCTAAAAAAAAATTCAATATTATTAAATTTTGAACAAAATTTTTAAAATTAATTCATCCCACCCTTTCCCTTACTACTAGTAATAGTTGTAAAAGTTAAAGTGTTGTTTAAAATCTAAGCCCGTTGTTAATGAGAAATTAAATATTATAACTTAATTAATGTGTGATGGCTTTATTCCTTTTCCCGTTCATAATCCGCATAAAAGAAAAATAAAACAACGCTAGCGACACCACCGGTTGCTTCCCCAAACTTTATAACGCTTTAAGAGCTTTCCAATCTATCTGTCAATGTCTATGCCTCAGCCTCTCCCTCTCATACTAATCTGTGCCCTCCCTCTCTCATCATGATTGATTTTTGCCGTCAATTTCCATGAATTGAATTCCCAGCTGTTAGGCTGCAGCATCTGCATTGCGCCTGCCTCAACTTATTGCACTTGTTAACTCGTCCCAGATTCTAATTCAGTCACCATGTCGACCTCGGTGGACGAGAGGTGTGTATTCCGTGTAAAGTGTACTGGAAATCTACTTGTTTTGCGTTTACTGCAGAGTTTTCGCTAATTTTCAGGATTTCGGACGAGCTAGAGGCCTTGGAAGCTATATTGATGAACGATGTTGTCGTAAAGAAGGTGAATGACGTCCCAGAAATTATTGAGACCGTCGTTCACCCTTCGACTGGGAACGACGTCGATCAGCAATATGTCTGCGTCACTTTGGAGGTTCGTCTGACCCCGGGCTACCCAGATATTAGCCCGGAGGTGGTCCTAAGGAACCCCAGGGGCCTGGACGACGCAGTGCTCAAGTCCATCAATACACAAATCAAGCGAAAACTGCTTGATTGTCTGGGCATGCCTGTGGTGTTTGAATTGATAGAGGTATGAGTGTATGCTTTTTTCTTTTTATACTTTGAGAACCATTTTATTTTTAATTTGATCATCAATAAATAATATTATTTACTAACCAAATGGTTTACATATACCTATTGTCTTCCTATGTCATTTTACACATGAATACCTATGTAATACTATTTTAACATTGTACATATATTTTTATTTATTTGTTAAACTTCTTTCCATCCTTAGCTTATCCGTGAAAACCTTACTGAGAGCAACCTTCCAAGTGGACAATGTGTAATCTGCCTCTACGACTTTACTGGAGGAGATGTCTTCATCAAGACGCAGTGCTATCATTACTTTCATAGCTACTGCTTGGCCAGCCACCTCATCGCTGGCCAAAAGTACTATCAAGAAGAGGTAGACAAGCTCCCAAGCTGGCAACAGATGCAAGCTCCGCAGTACCAGGTTAGATTTTCCAGAAGAACATAGTATAGTTTAATATTAAAAGGTTAATTTCGCCATCATCATGTCATGTCAAGCATTTAGTTACATTTAACTGAAAGTCATAAAAAATTCATGCTGAATGTAAACCAATTAAATAATGATTGTTTTACAACAAGCCTAGCATGAAACATAAAAAAGTAACAATCACATAAAATACCACAGTATTTCAATAAATTGTAATTGTCCACATATTATTATTAAAGAAGCAGTTGATATGTGTGTTTTGTTATAATAATTCTGAGCAGTGCATGAACAAAATTCTTGTATAACATAATCACAGTTTACCTTTTTCATACAATACTTGGGTAACTAACTACTTTACTATATACTTAATATACTTAATATTGCTTTTAGATTAGTCTCGTCTAGTCTAGAACAAAATCTACAGAATATTGTTTATTTGATTATTGTTTAGTTCTTATTCTTACTTAAATGTGATAACATAATTCTAGAATACATTACAGTATACTATGTTTTTATATTTTCCAAAGCGGCTATCCAATACAGCTTTACAAGAGAACATTGAAATTGGACTTAGGTTGTTGTTCACAGCAGACGTGCCCGGTGTGCCGGTGCCGAGTGACCTGTGATGTAGAATCGTTGAAATCAGCTCCTCCTCCGGTTGACTCCATCACTGCACCGCCTTTCTGCTTGACTGCTGAATTGAAGGTATGATAGTGCGAACTGTAATAGCTGTGGCAGACCAAATTATTGGATGTGAAATTACAATTATTTGTTGAGAAATCTGATGCACAAAAAAACTTACAGCACTTATGGTTAACATTACTGTCCAATACTTTATACAATATGATGTTTCATACATGAATTATTTTTTGGTTAGTTCTTATTTGTTGTACAGGCCCTTAATGATTTACTAATATTCTGGTTTATTCAATTAAAATTCTTTGACAGGCTTATTTCAACTAAATAGTGATATTAGTCTCCTCTCATCTCCTTTATTAAAATCTTTTGTTTACTTTTTCATTTTACCTACAATAATTTTATTACTCTGTGGCTATTTAGCTTAGTGGCCCATTTACACGAGGCCAGTAGACGAGCCAGTCCAATAAGCCAGGCCAGTATTGGCTTCGTAAAATAGAGCCAGGCCAGTGCATTGGACTGGCCCAAGCTAGTGGACGAAGCCAGTCCAATAGAATAGAATGGTTTCTAATTTGCTACTGGCCTCGTGAAAATGGGCCATAAGGTTAGTTAGGTACAATTTTAAAGCCAAATAATATTCTTTGTATGTTTCTTTTTAACAAAATGACAACGCAAGTATATTTTAAATATATAAACAAATATAAATATGCGCCAGACAAAACACCAACTGGTTTCTTGGTAAGGAATTTTCTTCCTTGTGTTACGAAGTACCAGACTGCGATTATGGCGGGGGCGTCTCCCATAAATACTTAATACATATAACATTCATGACTTAGGTACAAATGTTCGTGCTCATCACACAAACATTTGCACCTTGCGGGATTCGAATGCAACGGCCGGCGTAATAGTCAGGAGCACTAACCAATACACTAAACGCGTCATCAATTTTAGTGGACTAACACCTGGTTTCACAATGTAATCATAATAAGTTCTGCTTAGCGATATTACATATGTTCAATACTTTGTCCAAACGACATTGCATTTTTTAATTTATTCGTTAGTGCTTATTTGTCGATGTTTAACAGGCCCCTAAGAGGATCGTGTGCAGGCGCAGCGCAGCGCGAGTTTTCATACATTTCGAACGCCAACGGTCGAAATATGCTTCCGGGGGAAAACGTTTTCCTACCCGTAAACCTTTATGGAATGAGACATATTTGATCTCATTCGTTTTCATACATCCTGAACTACGCTTGTACGTCTTCGATTTTTTGTATAAAACGTACGAGCATAGTTTTTTAAAATATCTCTAACATGTTAAAAAAAATTACAAAATCAGACAAAGCTTAAGGGGTGGAATACGTTTTCTCTTTTTGTATGGAAGCTTGCGCGCACACGATCCTCTTAATACTCTAGATGGTACAAGTGGGTCTTTTGAGCTTCTATTCTACATGGTTATAATAAATATATTACATTTATTTTTACTCATAATACAAACAAATACGTTTGCAGGATCTGCAAGTGAAGATGTCTGCTCTACTGGCCCGGCAAGTGGCCAGGGGCGGGGTAGTGGGCATGGGCGACAACGGACCACCGCCGCTCACCATCACATCTCCTTCTGATCACGATGTAAGTTGTTTGCCTTCATGTTATGTGGCTAATCAAAACAGTTGGTCTACTCTAAAAATGTATTATTTAAACCCTCACGGATATTGGTCTGATCTGAAGACAAGAGCGAACCCATTTCAAATAAAAATAAAAAATTTTAGCGCAACTTTGTTAGGAAGGCAAAGGGAAGCGCTTCCTACCGACCCGGGTGTTATGGCCGGGGAGTTAATCTCGATCTAAATTTTTAATATCGCGGTTCAGTCTCCATACATCGACTAACAGCGCCATCTAGTCATGTCGAGCCGAGTCAGCGTATCGCGATGATATGTAGTGACAGCGGTAGATCATAGATGTCACTACAAAGTTATTATAAACAATCTTTCGCGACCGCTGGTGGCCTATCGATCCCTGAGAGTTTAAAATGCCCCCATAGTTTGATAATGTTTGCTATTGCGTTGCCTCTAATATTTGCAAAGATATTATTATATTCATTTATAAAGTCAGGCTACATCTTACAGCAATACTGGCCCATAGAATAAATACCTTACAGAATAACATCATACAATGTAATTTTAAAAGTTCATCCTAGTTTCTTGTTAGCAGAGAATGCTTTTAGCGTAGCATTTTAACAAGTCCACCTGTATACAATAAATTCTGTATAATAAAAGTACTGACTACACTAAGCTGAATTGTAATCACGTGACTCGCAAGACAAGCTTAAAATCTTCAGTCTATGTAAATATTTGTTTTCCTGTTTTTCTCCCCTCATATGATTTCAAAGCCACTTATTTTCTACTCTACAGGTTGTAAAAAAAGTACAAGCCAAATTCAAGGGGTTGGTTAAGAGTAGAGGGAAAATATTTAAAAATAGTTTTTTAAATTTTTCCTGTAATCTAAACTCGAGTAACAACAACCTCAAGGTTGTGATGTGGCTCGTAATTTTTTACTCCATGTATAAGTACGCATATGTAATGTTTATATCTGCGTCAGGCCTCCACCAGCCAGGAAGCGGACAAGGCCGAGGCCCTGGCCTCCGCGCGCCCGCACTGCTCCAGCGAGAACGCGCCCGGCTCCCCGCAGGCGCGCCCCGTCTACCGCGGGCCCTACCGGTAAATTCTTTAATTATTCTATAATAGCGGTCCCAGCTAACTTTGTTTCCCCCCCAGCCCCGTCCAGCCCCAGCCCCAGCCCCGTCCCACCCAGCCCCGTAATTCTAAAAGTTAAGTGGTCCCAGCTACCATTGTTTCTCCCCGGCCCCGTCCCGCCCCAGCCCCGGCCTCGTCCAACGGGATAATAAGTATCCTATATCCTTCTCCTGGTTCTAAGCTACCTCCCTACCGTTTCAGTCGTAAGTGATCATATTTACTTAATATTGATTTTTCACTTATAATACCACAAGAGCTAAAAAATTATCGGATATTTCCCGATAGGTTCGTTGCAAACAAATGAAGGAGTCAAGTTTTTCAGGTTAAAAAATCACGAGCGCGAAGCGCGAGTTATTTTTCTTGTAAAACTTGACGACTTTATTTGTTTGCAGGGAACCTTGAGGGAAATGCCAGATACTTTTGAAGCTCGTGTGGTATTCGGGGGATTATTTTTCCGTCCCAAATGTCGGCCAATAGAATCATTTTCATTAGAGATGCGCCGAATATTCGGTTTGTATTCGGTATTCGGCGTATTCGGCATTTTTTCCACTATTTGTATTCGGCCGAATTATTCGGTTTAAGTGCCGAATATATTCGGTTTGAGTATTTCTATTTTCCTGGCTACATAACATGGAATAGAACTGAAAGACAACCTTATGTAAGATTTATGTTTTTTATAAGTTAAATAAAACTTGCATATTTACATGCCGTCTATCGGCAAGACATGTTGATACTTCAACTAAACAAACACCTGTCATGTTACATGGCTACACATGTTTTGAGTAAATAAATGCTTCTTACCTTATTTTATATTACGAAAAACGTGTTAACGTGTGAACGTGAACGCTAATAAATGAAAGCAATTAAACTTGAAAACAACATGTATTTTTAAATCTTAAGTCCACATATTTATTTCTCGACCTATAATAAAGTTAACATACATTTTAAAATTTAATTCAACATTTATTTAAACCCTAGCTCAATATTCATTTTACTTTTTACTTTTAAACTTATTTTTTTTAATTATTTACTCCTTACTCGTGAGGTGCTCGTAGCGCAGTGGTGGCAGCGCTTCGGTAGTAATACTGAAGTTAAGCAACTTACGGCGCGGTCGGTGTTTGGATGGGTGACCATTCCGACCATAAGTGGCGTATATCACGAGCATCTCCGTGCTTCGGAAGGCACGTTAAGCAGTTGCTCCCGGCTAATATCGGTTGATATTAGTCGATAAGCCTGGTCAGAGGCCCTATGGGCGGCTTGATAAAGTCTGACAGCAAGGTTGGTCGCTTGCCTTGCAAACAGCCCTCCGCCAATCCGCACTGAGCCCGCGTGGTGGAGTATGGCTCATACTACCTCATATTTGAGGTAAGGCCTTTGCCCAGCAGTGGGATGCTTTACAGGCTAACTTAACTTTTTTAACTCCTTACTCGTGCAATGTTTTAAAGCAAAGTAACAGCGCGGTGTGTGCGCGAGTGGCGGGCGGCGAGGTACGGCTCGCTCACAACTAGCCAGCGGCGATAGGCGGCGTGCATATGTGCACCTGTTTACGCGGGAATGCAGTGTAATTGTAAACCGAATAATTCGGCCGAATATCCGGTTCGGTAAAG